>CAIGRH010125906.1:0-12448 GCA_903798295.1 Fraxinus nigra | reverse complement strand
AAAAAAAAAAAAAATTGACCGTTGAATTTATGCTAATCCCCATGTGATTGAATCCGGATTCCTTCCTGGTCAAAACAAGGTTGCATTTAGAATTAGGGTCAAATAAGTCGTCCATAGAATTTTATTATATTTTGAATAGCAATCGAAAGGACAATAGAGCCTGAATATATATTTACCCACATAAATAATATAATCTTGTCAATATACATATGTGCCCATCAAATAGTGAGCGAGAATGAAAGCAAAAGCCATCAACCTTTACCATTGGCCATAATAACACAGTAGTCGTCAGGCTCAAAATGGACCACCAAAGAGTCGATTCGCCACCGGCCAACCAATTGTTATGTACAGATACCTTACCTTACCATCCCCGCAACCCCAAACAGCCTTCCTGCCCTAACTAGACAGTCATTTGTTTCCATTCCCGTCAAGAAAAATCCTCAAGCTACACAGAGCCTCTGCTGACAGGCTGCAACATCTTAATTTTCGTTGGCGTGTTGGTGATGGTTCTGGGTGATCGAGGGTAGTGAAACAAACTATGATGACTGTGAGATTGTCGAAAGTGTTGCGCCGCAGGGCCTCCATCACAAGTTCCTTGGCACATTGCTCGGGGTCGTCATGTCGTCTCAGCCCACGACGCACTAGACTAACAGCTTGTTGACTAGAGATAACATCCCAGATCCCGTCGCACCCCATTATGAGGAATTCATCATCCTCTGACAGTACGATTTGACGAAATTCTGGCTCTGCAATAAGAGGGGAAGGAGAACCCCGAGGCAACTTCATGTCCCAATCCCCAAGAGCCCGAGTTAAAGACAGAACACCATTGAGATAATCGTTATCAATAAACCCACCCAATTCCTCTACCCGCTTTCGCTCTGATGCATAATTAGGTCTATGATCTTGAGACATATCAATTGCCTCTCCTTTCCGGCAAAGAACAGCTCGGCAATCTCCTGCGTTTGCCACCATTAGTAGCCTGGAAGAGAGTAAACAGGATCTTTTAAGAACAGAAAAAAGGAATTTTAATGATAGAAAGACAGGAATTCATTAACATGCGAGAAATTACTCAGTTGTCCAATTTCATGGTTTTAAACTCGTGAACAAGTAGGTCATATAAAATAGTATACTTAGAAGAGTAGCTTATGTGAGCTGACTTCCAAAATCAAAAATTTTCAAATGCAAAGAATAAGAAAGGTATCCAAACGCCATATAAATTGAAACTCAAGGTCGAAGAGGCCAATAATCTAGAGCTCAATAGGCAATTTCTTTCCGTGATGTTAACTTCAACCCATTCTTAAACAGGTTAACAAGACAATGCCAGTAAAATCTAACACATTAAGTTATCAATGGCACAAAGATTTACCTTCCAAGTACAAAAACTGTCAAAGCAGTTGTTCCAGAAGAAGTGCTCACACTATTGTCATCAGCCAAAGCCATATCCGCCAGAAGAAATCCTTTCTTTAGACAATTCTCAACCCCTAACCGAAACGCATCATCAACTTCAGAAGTTTGTGGGAAATTAGCGTCTTCAAAAAAGAATCTGATTGCATTTTTTCTAACATAGGATGCTGCCTCAGGCCCTCCATGGCCATCAAATAACTGTACCATGCAAAAAGGAACCAATGAGAAAATGATGATGGGATGACCGTAATATAGGACTAAAACAGCAATATGAAGAGAATATCACTTACCCCATAGAATGCACTTGGCTTGGGAAAACTAAAGAGTGAACCAAAGTGTGCAGAAAGATCATCAATCCTTATGTGCTCATCCTCCATGTATCTTCGTGGCCCAATATCAGCAAAACTACCAGAACGAATGCTGGGAACAAATTGTAGAACAGACGTTTCTGGGGATTTGACATCCTGACAGATAAAGTAGTTTTCAAATTGGTGTTTGGTCTTAAAAGTAAAAGATCAGATGGAATGACTAACTTAAAATGCGTCTATGCATGTTATAGAACGAGTGACTACTGAGGAACAATATAGAAGAATTCACCATATTCTTTTACGTATTATAAGAAAGAGTTTCTTAAGCCTGTACATAAAGGGTTTGCCTGCATATTCTGATGTTATTTCCTACATCACTGTCGTATTATAGATCGTCTAAGCGCATAAGCAAGTGTTTGGAAGCTCTACAACCAAGATCATGTACCATTACAATTTCATCCAATCTCATTAATTAAAAAATTATTAGGGAAGTCCACAGAATTGGGAAAAGAAAATCGTTCTGTCATAGTAAAAAAACCACAATCATATAAAGCTTTTATCATGACCAGTGGCTATATGAGGAAAAAAAAAAGTTTATCAGAAAGCAGTAAACTAAATGAACAGAATCTTTCCCAGCTATCAGAATCTTGACCAGTGGCTAGAAGACAGATAAGTTCTCTGCTAGATAATCGCGGTAAGAAACCTTTCCCAGTGATCGGAATCTTGAATGAAGATTTAGTACAGAACCAATTTTTTGGGTATATATGGTATAGCATGAGATAAAGATATTGGTTTTTGAATTTGATTTCATCCTCAATCACAATGACCGTTGGAAAACAAAATTAAAGATTTTTATTTTTTTCAGAGTCAAATGAGAAGAGCAAATTATATATAGCCTAACCTAGTTATCCCCTCAAATACCCCTCCACCCACCCATCCAGAGAAGAGGGAAATTGTAATAAATTGATTAAAAAAAGACTTGTCCTTCCTTTACCTAATGCTGCATAAAATTTTCCACCATTTTCTTAATCTTAAAAAATCTACTTTGATTAAAATATTCAATATTCAATTTAGTTTTTCTAATCATGAACCAGTTCAGATCACGTAAACTAATCCAAGACTTTTTTTCTTAAGATAATAGCTAATTATCACAATTCACACATCAAAACTCATATTCCAAAGTTCAAGATCTAATAAGAAATTTGATGCATAAAATTAAAGAAAAGCTATAAACAGCTTATCAAACCGTGGAAGGAGAAAATAATACAAATCCCATAACTAAAACTTTAAAAATAAATAAATAAATTAAAATCGACATAAAGAAAGAAAATTGAAACAAGAACCAGATGAGTTAAAGCTTTTACCACTTCAGAACATGGCATATCCAAGAAAGGAACGCTCTTTTGAATCACAACCTCACCTTCAGCTCCCATTTTTTCAGATCATACCACTCAAAATCAACTAACCCACTTCAAGGTTTTCTTGGAAAACAAAACAAATCAAAGATTCTTAACTTTAATCAAGATTTTTGATAGAGGTAGAATTTTTCAGGTACAAAACTCGAAGATCTTTTTTCTTGAGTAAATAATAATATGTTTCTGGCGCTGTCTTTGGATTTCTATGATTGTTGTGCAGAAAATAACCAAACGAAAGAATATGTAGGGTTGAATTTGAATTTATAGTAAAATGAGGTTGTGAAGGGAGACCGGGAACCGGCGGTGTGGTCTTAAAGCAATTGCGGGATGGACGCGTGTGAGTTACTAGAATCTGATCGAATTGTTCGCTTTCACACGTAAAGGGGGAGATATGAAGATTGAGGGATTCAGTTGGTGGACAGGTGGAGGTTTCCGGTGTGGGTAGTTTCCGAGTAGGGTCGACCGCTTGACTTTTGAAGTCGCGCGAAGGCCGTTTCTTTTTTCTAGCTGGTAAAGTTTGACTAAATAGGCCGCGTTGACTTCTCCAACTACAATTTTAGATTATAATTTAAAAAAAAAATTTGAAGACAATTACACATTTACATGCATGGTCTTTAAATATATTTTTTTTTTTTCAAAGAATAAATTGCTTATTAAGAGCCCGTTTAGAAGAGATTAAAATTGAAAAACTAATCGTTATTGTTGACTTTTATTAGATGAGTGAGATCCAATAACGATTATATTTTCAATTTGAATTGAATTTTAATCGGTACCAAACGGGCTCTAATATTGGTGGGGTCCGAAACAACACAAAGCATGAGCCTTAGAATCATGAAATATATTTCGATTTTGATCGATAGTCACTTCAAGGCTGGGTAAATATATTGTATCTATACTTGGTAGAACAATGAATTTGCCTTTTTCAGTTAATCACTTTCATTGATTTATACTTAAATAAGTTACGATACTGAGGCCGATAGTGACAAACCTTGAACCCTTTAGAAAATGCACAAATTGCAAGCCATTCTTTGAATGAAGATGGACCACTGTGCATTTGATGGCTAATTCCTTGTGCAGTTCCTGGGTGCATTCAGCATTGTCTGAATTATAGTGGAGTTCTTGTCACTTGTGTTTGTTTGAGTTCCACCTTTACTCATAGAGTCACAAATACGCTTAAATTCCTCCTATTAAAAACAGGAGGTGGAATCTATTGAGACTATGTGAGCCATTGGTCTTATTTGGCGATCCCTTCTGATTTAAACAAGAGCACCGTTGTTCTCATTGTCGAGGTGAAGTGATATGCCCGTGAAACTTTGGATTTGAGTTGGCGTTGTGGATTTTCGATGAGTGTTAAGTGGGGTGAGTCGATCGTCGGTTTGGCTCACCCCGCTAGTGAGTTGAGCAATGAACATGTCACACGAATTGGCTAGCGAGCTGGGTAAGCCAACTCGTTCGCTTGCGTGTCAGCCCACCTCAAGCTTGCAAGCAGTTCACATTTTAGAATAAAAGTACAATTTTTTAAAAAAATTGTTCGATCGCCCCCACCAAATGGCAAGCTTGTGAGACAAGCCAAGCGACTTGACTTGCTCCATTTAACATCCTAGTTTGACTAGAGCAGCCTTCGACTTCACCTATCTAAACTTTGAGGGTGTTTGGTGGGGATTGCAATTAGATTTTTAATAAATTGTGATAGAAGTTTTTGAAATGTGTGGTTGAAAAGTTGTGGGATACAGAAAAAATATTATTAATATTGATTGTTTGACTTTGATTTAGATTAACATCAAATTTTAATCCAAAACAAACAGACTCTTTACGATGAATTGACCCACACGGCATGGGTATTGTGCCGAAGTAGCCGTACGCACGCAATATTGAAAAGTAACAAATCTATAATATAATGAAAAAATAATTTTTTGTTTTGTTTTTTAATATTATCTAATTTCATTTTAACATGCCATACACATATACTATTATTCACCTAATAATTCACCAACAACTTGTATACTTCTTATCTAAACTGCCTAATTTGAAACGTGTCTACTTTGTAGGTTTGTGGCTTCCTCGTCGTACAGTTTGCGCACACAGCTTAAGGTACAGTTTGCCAAACCAATAGCCTGATGGATTAATTAATTAAGCAAACAGATATTGAAATGAACAGATGGCTTCCCATAAACACGACACTTGATTTCCATCTTGGTACCACTTTACCTAAACTGAGGTTGCAAATAATACTTAGACAAGTAAAGAGTGGCAAATAATGAATGGACGATGAATCAATCATGTCTTTATCGGTTGACTTTCCTTGTTGTCTCTCGTATAAATGCAACGCCAATCGTGATTTTTCACTGATGTCACTTTTCGTTAATTTTATTGTAACTAATGAACAACCTTTCACGTTTTGGGCTTGGTTTGAAGCTTGTGTCGAACCACTTGGTCTTATTATTGGATGGCTTAAACTTACTTGTAAGAGTCGGAATTTTGATTTAGTGAGAGAAAGAAAGCTTCGATTGGGCAAGAATTCATGAAAAAAAAAAATGAAACAATTTAGTACACATTGGTGATAAGGTCAATATTGTGTGATTGAGAATAGAAATGGTCATATAAGTAGGTTCCATTTGTTGAAATTTGTAAATAAGTAATACTATTGGTCTCATTAAATTTCATATATAATCAAATTTGATTGATTCAATGGTCAAGTTGAGGAGGTATTCCTAGTCCTCTTACGATATAGGCGTTGAATGATTCTTATGATGGTTGCCCATATAGTGAATATTAAATTTTAATAATATATAAAAGTAGGTCAAAATGTTTGGATGTCAAATTAATTGACTTTAGTAGCTTATAATTAGGGGTGGCAACGCGCTTGGTGGCTCGCCAAGCTTGTGGGCCAACCCACGAAACTCAAAACTCGAACTATGAGCTTAGACTTGGCTGAGCTCAAATTTTGGTTAGCATGTTGAATTGAGTCTAAATGCTTAGGCACGTTGGCTCAATGAGCCGCTCGTTTCATGACGCCACACATCGATCATGTTGTATTTATAATTACTATATTTGTTCTAATATATTGCATCTGATTATTGTAATTTGGCTCGATGTATTAACTACTTGTCGTAATAATTTTTTTATTGTGACTCCATCACTTTGTATTTATAATTTTTCATAAAAATAACTTATTTATCCTAACTTCCCTCTCCGCTTTCTTTGAATTAATTATTTTTGTAGTAAGAATTTTCTTTTATTTTGGTAAAATTCGTATTTATTTATTTATTAAAAAAAGAATGTAGGCTCTTGGGTCTGTTCGACCCATCACAAGTAGGTCGAAGAACCACTTTTTGGCAATGAGTCAAGCCTGAAACGTGGGCCCAAAACCCCAAGCACGTCTCCTCTTGGTCATTAGCAATTCAATGAGTCGACTTGACGTGTTTTATTGACATACCTAATCGTATCTAAATTCGAAAGAGTTAATTGAACTGAAAGTCGTTAGGAAAATATCTTGAGTTTAGAGTGGATGCTACAAAACAAGTGGTGTATTATGTAATAATATTTAGTTTTACTGATTCACAAATACATTAATGACCAATTTGAAATTTCCCTTGAACTTTAGTGGCTATTTAAAGAATTAGCTCAAATATAAATTGTTTAAAAAGTCAATTTGAGTTTTCGGGGGTTGTTTGAGCCACATTATTTTGGAAAAATGTATTCTGGAATAGTAGATTGATGGAGAATGTGTGGTTGAAAAAGAAGAAAAAAATATTGATGTGATGGAAAATATTATTTTATTAAAGAATGTGCGGTNATTATGTAATAATATTTAGTTTTACTGATTCACAAATACATTAATGACCAATTTGAAATTTCCCTTGAACTTTAGTGGCTATTTAAAGAATTAGCTCAAATATAAATTGTTTAAAAAGTCAATTTGAGTTTTCGGGGGTTGTTTGAGCCACATTATTTTGGAAAAATGTATTCTGGAATAGTAGATTGATGGAGAATGTGTGGTTGAAAAAGAAGAAAAAATTATTGATGTGATGTAAAATATTATTTTATTAAAGAATGTGCGGTTGAAAATGAGTATAAGAATGAAAATGAAAATTTTAATGTGTACCAAACATGGGCGAAAAATAACATTTAGTAAGAATTGTAGTTGGGGTCCAAATCTTTTAAATTATCACAAACTATATCCAAATATTTCATTTTTATAGTTGAAGTCCCAAATCTTTCATCTCGTGGGCAGCCGGAGGACATGTGCATAAAATTCATCCATTTGACAATCAATTGACCAAAAGTTAACAATCTAACCAAATTACCCATATAAACAATTAAATAAGAAATAAAAAAATCTTTTGGTCAGACCGTTGACTATTGGTCAACTGACGATCAAATGGATTAATTACATTCACATGTCCTCCAATCCAATAAAGAAGAAAGGTTTGAGACTCCAACTGCAAAAATAAAAGATTTGCGTACAATCTATAATAATTTGAAAGATTTGGAACCTCAACTGCAGTTCTGCCTAAATTAATGTCGTAAAAGTACAGAAAGCAGATGTTGAACGGTCAAAAAGCCGAGACGAACGACCTGTAATGATTCATGACCCGAAAGAAGGTGGGAATTTTAAAATCGAGTTTTCCCTTTTTGTTGATTGGATTATTATCAATTACCAATACTATCAAAAGAGGAGGAATCGTTGACCAACTTTAACTTGTATTTTGCTGGGCTTGTAAAATTTGTTGAACATTTGGTCCAAGAATCAAAGTTTTTGTGATTGATCGATCTGGATTTTGGGAAATCGGGTCCGGTTCATGTTGCGATTGGAGTTATCTGGATCTAGTTTCCCAGTCGGAGCTGTTTACTTGGCTAATTCTCGTCCTGATCAGTACATTTTCTTAAACCTTCTTACTTCTTGCTGATTTTGAATCTGTTTTATTTCGTGATTTTGTTAGATTTTCAGTTCTGGTTGTTGTCATTCTATTATAGTTTTTTCTTTATAGGGTTTGTTACCTTTACTTTTTTCTTTTATCCTAGAAATTGGGCAAAGTATGTAATATACGTAGTAAAACTCATCAATTTATGTTTGTTTGTTGACTAGTTATTTTCTTGCATTTCGCTTTTTAAATGAACTGTTTTCCCCTTATGGTCGACGAAATGATTTTGGTTGCTTCCCAGATCGCATTATGCTAGGGTCTTCTTTAATAGTTCATTACCGGGTTTTGTAATCGTTAATTTAATAAGCTTGAGAATTTGTATGTTTTTAATTCTTATTTTTTGGGTGAAACGAAGTTTTTTAATTTTTTCTATCTTGAACTAAACTTTCCAAGGTTGCAGTTCTACAATCTATCCCGAACTTTCTTGAAATTCACCCTATTCTGCTCTTTAGTCCAAGATGGGTCGACCATCAACCTGCTGAAATAACTTCATCAGGGATTTGTTCTCGAATTGATCCATGACAAAAATAAATAAATAAATAAATAAATAAAATAAAATTGCCTAGTTTATTTCCTTCTTTACTTTTGACGCCCAGTTGGAATTTAGTTATTTCCACGTGTTATTGATTTAGAATTGGCTAGTAACTATCTTCACTGAACTTGTACGAAGGCAGTGCCGAATTAATTTCACAAGAAATGTAGTAGCTCTGGGTCAATTTTTTATTTTTTTATTGAATCAATCTATCGATATGCATTTCCATACTCGAATGCCTCACCTATCTGTACTTTTATGATGGACTTGTAGACATCAATGGAAAAAAAATCATCTCTCTGGATATGATCCTGGCTTCATTCATTTGTTGAACCTTTGGGGCTTCCATGACACCACATCTTGTCTTTTGTTTGTTGCCCATTTCTGTTTGGCCAAAGAGTTTGGCCTTTACTTCTCTGCAGCTATTCACGTTTCAGTGTCCTATTGCAATTTGAGGGAAAGGATTGGGCACTTTTATCTTTTCTCTAAGAAAGTCACTAATACCAGAACCAATCTTTTACCTCTTCCTCTTGATGATCCTCACTCAACCTTAATTCCATACTTTGCCTTTTGATACTTGTATTGCTTGTATTTTCCGATTATAATGACAATCATGTTACAGTTTTCACTGTTCTTAAGAATGACAATTATTGACCTGAAGGCTGAATTAATTTGAGCATTTATAACTCCAAAGGTTCCACGAACTAACATGGTGTTCACTGCAGGTTGTTTCTTGATATTCTTGGCTTTTAGTGGTAAGTCTGGTAGGAAACGTGCTTTGGTTTGTTTGTTAAGATCAGAATGGCTTTAGTAGGTGTAGTTCCTTCATCTGGTATTGGAGAATCTAGTAGAAATACTGTTGGTCTTGATAGGCTGCCAAATGAGATGAATGACATGAAAATTAGGGATGACAAGGTATAATTCGGTCTTTACTTTTTGATCACTAGTTCATTGAGCTCTTATTTCATTGTAGTCTTGTGCCAGATGGTCATGGTTCCTATTATTATTATTTTTTGATAGGACATGGAACCAACTGTTGTCGATGGTAATGGAACAGAAAATGGTCACATAATTGTTACGACTATTGGTGGTAAAAACGGCCAGCCAAAGCAGGTGATATTTGGATCCTATCTTCATTTAGGTTTAGTAGACTTGTTCTTCTATTCTGACATAATTTTACCTTGTACTATTTTAGACTATCAGCTACATGGCTGAACGTGTTGTGGGGCAGGGATCTTTCGGAGTAGTGTTTCAGGTAGCTGCTGGTAACTTTGTACAAAGTTCTATTATTTTAGTAAGAGATTACTCCTGCTTGCTGCTCGAATAATTTATGATCTGGCATTTTTAAGATCTCCTATGAAAATGTTCATGCAGGCAAAATGTCTGGAGACAGGTGAAACTGTTGCAATAAAAAAGGTTCTTCAAGATAAGAAATACAAGAACCGCGAGCTGCAAACCATGCGAATCCTAGACCACCCTAATGTGGTGTCTTTGAAGCATTGTTTCTTTTCAACTACTGAAAAGGATGAGCTTTACCTTAACTTGGTATTGGAGTATGTTCCTGAAACTGTTCATCGGGTGATTAGACATTACAGCAAGATGAGCCAAAGGATGCCTATGATATATGTGAAGCTCTATGCTTATCAGGCAAGTTTTTACTTGCACTTTTGTTTTCTTTTTCTTGTTATTCTGGTCTCATACTCAGTTATTACTGCTTTTTCTGTCCAGATTTTTAGAGCACTGGCTTATATCCATGGCAGTATTGGAGTATGCCACAGGGACATTAAACCCCAAAATTTATTGGTAGGTTTTTGAAGCGCACATGTTTTGGCAAAACTACAAAGACGTTCACATTCAGCTGTCTGCATGATTTTAAGTTTGTTAATTTCCATGTTTTTCATTGATTCACAGGTTAATCCGCATACTCATCAGGTGAAACTATGTGACTTTGGAAGTGCTAAAATACTGGTATGTATTTTTTTTCCTGTTCACTGTATTGGATGCTTTTCTTTCTCCTTGTGCTATTGTCTTACTCCTTTTATGGCATAAATTATAGGTAAAAGGAGAGCCGAACATTTCTTATATATGTTCAAGGTACTATCGAGCTCCTGAGCTTATATTTGGAGCAACAGAGTACACTACTGCCATAGATATCTGGTCTGCCGGATGTGTTCTGGCCGAATTATTGCTAGGACATGTAAGAGAACTTGTGTGTTTTTTTTTTCAATTCCTTTAGTTTTTAAGAAAGTTGTTATGCTCATGTGCTGAAGGTGAGAATTTCGGTTTCCTTCGAAATTGCAGCCCCTCTTTCCTGGTGAAAGCGGAGTGGATCAGCTTGTTGAAATTATTAAGGTAATCACGATTAGAAGAATCCTTCAATTTTTATTATAATTTATTTATTTGTTTGTGTCCTATGGTTAATGTATTCCTTCTTAGCAGCTCACTTTAGAAATGCTTATTTCCATGTAGGTCTTGGGCACCCCAACAAGGGAGGAGATCAAATGTATGAACCCCAACTACACCGAGTTTAAATTCCCTCAAATTAAAGCTCATCCATGGCACAAGGTAGCAATGATACTATGTGCTTCATTTTGATGTGGTCGTGTTTTGCTGCTTGTAACTTGACTCTATCATCTTCAGATATTTCACAAGCACATGCCTGTAGAAGCTGTCGATCTTGTATCAAGGCTACTTCAATATTCTCCAAATCTACGATGCACAGCTGTGAGTACCAGAAACTTTGATGAACTGTATAGTAGAGAACTTCTCCTCAATTGATAATATTTCTACATTTTTCTCTTCTTTAATACCGTGTACAACTGGTTAAGATGCTGTAATATCAAATCATGCCATTCTAGGCACATGTTTAGGTGTGCATATAAGTTCCTGGGTTAACTTGTTTTTGTGGCTCGAGATAAACAAATTGTGGGTTCCACGTGATAATTGTGGCTCATAGATAATTTTAGAAAAACATCTTTTAAGCATGACCAAACAAACACTTCTCATCCTTTTGATTTTTCTGTAATTTCCAAGTCCATATATCCTGAAAAGGCAATGTTTAGACAGTTACGCCTTTCTATTGTTATATCGACCCTATCAAGGACTTTTTGCGTCATCAAATTTATTGGAATTTCTTAGTGATTGGCTGAACTTTTCACTACTGTTTGTATGTCTAATGCACCAAGAATAAGATTCTACAGTACTCTCTCACACCAAAAAAAAAAAAAAAACAACCGAGAAACGTTACAGTTTACCCTCTCTGTACCCCAGCACCCATGCTTTGGGTGGGTGTGTGTAGCTGACAAGGGCGTTTCAACTTACCAATTTTTACAAGCCAGTAACGTCATTTTATTTTCGTAATCTGTAAAATTCTCATTCATGGTTCTGCTTGTTCCAATGCAGCTGGAAGCATTGATACACCCTTTCTTTAATGGGTTGCGCGATCCAAATGTTCGCCTACCGAATGGACGTTTTCTTCCTCCATTGTTCAATTTTAAGCCACACGGTAAGAAGCATTGAGCACTCATTCTTAGAACGAACTTGAGCTATTCTATCTTAAATGTCTCTCATAGTGATCTTGTCTTTGCTGTTTCTTCTGCTAATGGTTCTTAGAGCTCAATGGGGTGCCAGACGAGTTGCTGGAGAAGTTGATACCCGAGCAAGCACGGAAGC
This sequence comes from Fraxinus nigra, assembly GCA_903798295.1. NCBI lineage: Eukaryota > Viridiplantae > Streptophyta > Magnoliopsida > Lamiales > Oleaceae > Fraxinus > Fraxinus nigra. The sequence continues at coordinate 192 of CAIGRH010125906.1, read as the reverse complement.
AATGTGCATTTCTTGATCTCTAATGTGCTTTCTATTCTTCCAATTGTACCTGCAGATAGTTGCTACTAACCAGGGAATACGAGTTTGCTGTAGTCCAGTTCGAAATGTCTTGTATTTTTTTTATTTGCTTTGTAGCAGTCGAAGAACAGTTCAGTTAGGTAGGAATTTGACTAACTATTTTTTTTTTTTTTT
>CAIGRH010125845.1:0-19097 GCA_903798295.1 Fraxinus nigra | reverse complement strand
TGGTGGAGTTGTGGATGTCTATGGTGGTTGTGGTGGTGGAGTTGAAGCTCATGCTTTGTAAATTGTTAGCTATGTCGTCCATCCACGACTGTGTGGGGTTTTGTTCCATTGCTTCACTCTACAGTTTTATAGAGGCGATCATGAGTTGTGACTAACTATATGGTTGATTTGTGACCAAGTATTGATAGTGGATTGAGATTTAGGATGGGGTGAATTGTTTGGTGTATGTAACCAACTATTTAATTGTGACCTAAAATTTCAATAATTTGTGACCAACTAATTTGAAAATCTGTAATCGTTAAATAAGTTGTGATCCATAAAAATTGTGATTTGTGACTAATAAATAAATTTTGTGAACTATAATATTTTTAATTTGTGATCGAAAAATAATTTGAGACCGATTAATTTGATAATATGTGATCAATAAATAAATTGTGACATATAAGTATATAACTGTGATAATTAATTGTATAACCATGCTCTTAATATATTTAATTAATAAAATATATTTAATTATTTAGTTATCACTTGAGATTTGAAAATTTAAATTTATTGTCTGAATTTTGAATTGGTGTATACTTTACACACGGGATATGAATTTTTCCCTAAATATATACCTAAAATTGGGCTTCAATTAATGTTCACTGGTTTATATGCTTAGCCCATCCAGTTATAAACCCACCTCTGTAGGCCCAGTGAAATGACCCAAAGTAATCTCCAGCCTGGTCTAGTTTATATTCCTTTTCCAAGTTCCATCCGCCGGAGTACACAGCGGCACAACCCACTTTATACCCCGCCCGGCGACTTCAAGCTGACCACTGAGGTTTGGGTTTTTGTTTTCATTTTTATTCTTCTTAATCTTGATAATTTATGCAACTTGGGGTTTTGATCTTCGGAATATTGAAGTAGAATACATTTTTTTGGGTGGATTGAAATGGTGAAAAATTGAACCTTTGTTTGGTGGGATGGAATTTTGAAATCTGAATCAGAATTAGAAATGATTACATTAAATTTGAATTGAAACTTATTTCATAAATTTCTAACCCAATGCCCCAATTTAGTGACAGAAAGACAGTGTAATTTGAATTCGAACAAAATTATTTCTAACCCATATCGGAAGACCCAACTACTTGTTGCTAAATGCAGTTCAATGGAAGTTTACATTTGGGCTTTCTTTCAGTTGATTTAAATTTGCATTTTGGCTTCTGTACGTATGTTTGGTATCTATTGTCTGCGCTTGCATCTGCTAATTCGATAATGTATTGATCGAATACTTGTTTTGTAGAATTGTAGTTATTGGAATATTGTTTTGCTTTCTGTGTATTTTATTCTTTTGAGTAAGATTTTTTCCATGTTATAGGCTTTTTAATGGAATTTATATGCAACTTTTGATCTTTTTATTTATAAAAAAGTGTTAAGCTTGGGTTCCTGACCAAAAGTTCTGTCCATATATTTGTGTTGTAGATCAAGTTTTTAAAGGGTTCATATATTTCTTCAATCCCAACAAATCAGAGTATAAGATTAGAATTATTCCTTTTGTTTAATTACAATCCACTTTAGGCGAATTGTCAACTGTAATATGTTCTAAACTCGGAATATTTCATATATCATGAAGAATAATGCCAATTAATTGTTCAATAACTGTGATGATGAATACTCAAATGTTATTACAGGATACATTTTTGTAGATAGCTTTGAACAATCAGTTTGAGAACTTTATTTTGTCACTTGTTGAAATGTGCATTTGATGTGTTTGAAATTTATGCTTTTGCAGGATTCACAAATCAAGCATATCATTGTGGTTTCATGAAATTCAATTTTAAAACTTGCAAAAACAAGAGAGCCGACCAGCTTTGATACTCACTTGTTTGAAACCTCAAATTGGGCCTCTGCAGGTTATACCAAAGTTTGGATACAGATCACATCAAAATAACAGGCCCAAATATAAACATAGCCAACCTGCTATGAAAAATGTTCGTCATCTACAGAATCTCCCACTCTTCATTCTGCAATCAGTACAGGCATACAGAAATCCGCTTGAACAAGCACTAATACGTGCATAATACAGAAGCACACCCACACTATTATACTCATGAACTTGGGAAAAAACTTTATCCTCTCATTCATAAAATCAGCCCAATACAATTTCCAACACCACCGTACAATAGTGAAGGTGCGTTTAAAATGGGTGAAAAACCGCTCACTGGACCATATAATCGATGTCCAAACAGACCTTAAGGCCGCATGTCTAATAAAAGATGCTATTACCCGTTCTTCTACAGGATACTTAACTGCAAAATCACTTTCTGATTCCCAAAAGCTGTTGGGCCTCACTGTCCCAACTCTACGCTTCATTCGACGGTACCCTACGCTGTTCGAGGAGTACCCTCACCCAAAATATCCGTCCTTGCCCTGTTTCAGGCTTACACAGTTGGCTCAAATGCTGCAAGAGAGAGAAATGAGAGTGTTTGAGGAGTGCGAAGGTGATACTGTGGAGAGGCTTTGCAAAGTGCTCATGATGACCCAGAATAAAGTGGTAAATTCCCTTTTTTGTATTTTGTGTATGTCTTGTATTATTCTATTATAACAATGTGTAATTAGAATTGCTAAGAGATTTTATCTTTTGGGGTTTATACAATTTGTTATTTTGGCTATTGGAGTAAGAAGCATTGCATATTTCTCCGACTTTCCTACAAATTTAGTAGTGACTTTTTTTCCCGTGTTTAGTGTGTTGTCATCATTAGCTGAACTTGGAGAGTTGCAAATATGATTTATATACAATGTGCTCGGTGAAAATGCAGAATATTGTTTAAAAACATCTGGGTAAAATGTTGCCTTCAACCTTTTTATCTTCCGAACTTTCAGTTCATACGTGAATCCTTTTTGTTTTGAAATTATGGTAGTCAAGAAGAAGTAATTGAGAAATGAGAGAAAAAGTTTTGGGATGATCAGGAGGTCATCCTTGACCAAATGGCTCCTCCACCATGGTAGAAAGAGGCAAGCCTTAGCTCAGCGATTTGCATGAGTTAATATTTATGCTTGGATCACATGTGAACATAGTGAAACAACTTTGGTTGTGACACCATAAAGTCCATTCAACATTTCTATATAACAAAAGTAACATTTCCATGTATACTTAATTATGAAACTATATCAGAGAGCAGGAAAATGTAGAAAGCTTTGCTTTATCGGTGTTATTAAAGGGAAAAAATACAAGATTTATTTGTTTATTTCTTGGATTTCTAACTACTTATTGTTTTACATGTTTACAGGTGCCTGTACAATCGTTACATTCATTGAAATGGGACTTGGGATTGCCTAATGACTTTGACCGCAATTTAGTTAAAAAGTATCCAGAAAAATTTACAGTTGTCAAGGGGAGAAATGGATTGGACTGTTTGAAACTTGTTCAGTGGCAGGAAGAATTCTCAGTTTCTATGTTACAGAAGATCAACGAGAAGAGCGTACCCTTGAGCACAGATAATGCTAGTAGTATTGGTCTTGTTGGTTATGGGAGATTTAAGAAGGGCAAGGCGGCGTTAGAGTTCCCTATGAGTTTTCCAAGGGGTTATGGAGCACAGAAGAAGGTGAAGGCATGGATGGATGAGTTTCAAAAGTTGCCGTATATTTCACCTTATGAGGATTCAAGGGGAATTGATCCAAATAGTGAGCTTATGGAGAAAAGGGTTGTTGGGGTGCTGCACGAATTTTTGAGCTTGTCTATTTATAAGAAAACTAAAAGGAATTACTTGAGGAGCTTGAGGGAGGATTTGAATCTTCCGCACAAGTTTACTCGAATATTTACAAGGTACCCTGGGATATTCTACCTCTCACTGAAGTGCAAGACAACAACTGTGGCATTGAGAGAAGGGTATCGTAGGGGAAGACTGGTGGACCCTCATCCTCTTGCTCGCCACAGGGATAAGGTTCACTATGTAATGAGAACTGGGTTGGTTTATCGAAATAAAGCTGCAGATTTTTTACCCCAGCTTGACAGTTTGGTTGATAATGCTGAGAATGATAATGCAGAAGAATCTGATGAAGAAGAAATTGAAATGGCTGATGAATGCTATGATTCAGAAGCAGAAGTTGGTTCTGATGACGGTTGACATGTTAAAGAAGCAAGAGTTTATGGAAAAAGGAAAAGAGTTAAACACTCTTGAGGTAAGTGAAGATAACTGTGATGCAATTCATTCTTCATATCTTTGTTTTATTAATCAATGAGGATTGAATAGTTGATAGGTTGTTGGAGCTAGTTTTTAACCCCACTGCTAATACACTTGAAAATCTGCTGTGTTCTTTTGGAATTTTTCAACTCCATATAATAAGAGCTCTACAGGTTACCCTACTCGCTAAGTAGGCGCAGCCTGTAAGATGGCATCTTCACTTCTAGGAATGAATTGGAACTAGTTTTTCCAATGTAGTCAAAGCACCTGGGCGAGCTAGGCTGATAGCCTGGTCTATTGCCTAGGTGACTGGTGACACCTAGATATTAATCTCAATGTTCTTCTCTTCCATTCTCTTCCCCATGCTACCTTTTTCCTTTTCTTTTGTTATATGTATTTTGTGTAACATAATTCTATTGTGCTGTCAAAAGAATATGTACATTTATTTACAAATGTAATTTTTAGTTCTCATAATGGCACAATAGTGCTCAAAATAAGTGGCAAGTTTCTCTATGGTATAGTAATAGAAGTGTAAATTTAGCTTCAACCCAGGGTCCCATAGGCTTTTACCCCTAGCCTAAGTCTCAGTTGGGTGCCCTTCTGAATGTCAAAAACTAATACTAGTCATGTGACTCTTGAGTTTCAATTCTAGAAGAGTAGTTCGGATTACATTTTTTTTGGGGTAAAAAATTCTGTGTAGAAATGTTCGCATTGCTATCTGATTTTCCTACTACATTTATTTTGTTGACGACATTCTTCTCCAGGAACTTAAGTTTGTGGAGCCAATGCTCTGAGCATTCATGGTGAAACAATAAAATATAAATTCTCGTGACACTGAGTTTTGACTATTTCAAAATAATCAGGGTATTCAAGAGAAGAAAATTGAAGAACAAGAACTAGTCAAGAAACATTTATAAGCAGCTTGTTCGATTTTGATGGTGGAATGGAAGATGATTGCAGATCTGATATGGAGTGTGAGGATATGACAGCCATCTCGAATGACTTCAGAGCTCGTTTTAGTTTTTAGGCTTATTATGAACCCAAGCAGTTGTGTAGTGGTAGGATGTATGGTGTCTATGTTGTGAGGTCTAGTCAGGTACAATTTGGAGACTTCAGCTCTAAGACTATCAGCAAACCATTGACAGGATGCACAGGCTACTACGGCCATTTTTGAATTGTATCCTAAACTGCTTGTATACATTTTGTTCTAAATGAAGTTACTCGTTATTATTTATGCAATCAAACCCAACCAGTGCAGTTGAGTTGATCAAAGAGATCTTTCATTTTTTTTTTCCTTCTGATATGTTGCCTTTTCAATTTTTACAGTTGATAAAAGTTGAAGTTGGCTGATTTTTAAAAAATTCTCACTGTTTGGCACAAGTTTGTAGAATTGGATCTCTTTCTCAGTTGCCCAGAAGCAAATGTTTTCTCCTTTTTGTGAACTTTGATGAGAATTGTGAGGGTTCACTACAGGGAATTTATGGTCTGGTTATTCTTTGAAGTTTGAGATAATTGCAATTAAGAAAATTGTGCATCTATATACGTATTCGAACAATGAACCAACGATTTTGTTTTTTATTTTTTAAATAAAGTTTAAAATTTTATTATTTGACCTTTTGAAAATTAGTCGTGGTGGGACCTGATCAAACCATGACTTTTCTTATTTATAAATAAGTAAGCAAAAGAGTCCTAAAATTGTCATTGGTCTTATTTCTCTCGTAAGTTCTAAGTTTATGGCCCAATCCTTAAGCCCATTAGAAACGAAAAAAATTAATTCGGGCCTGGACAGGGGACTTATAAAGAGGACTTTCTGCTGCTAGGGTTTTACTTTTACTTACGAGCTCCATTGTGTATCAAGTTTTCTCTCTGCCGCTACTTCCGTTCATTCTCAGGTTTCCTTCGATTCCTGCCTTTCCAATTGATTGTATTTGTATTTATTTTCCCTAAATAAGTTCGTTTGTTGAATTGAAGGTAGATTGTAGTTTCTCTGAATCTCTGCGTCGTTGATTTTTCGTTTTTGAATTTTATGCGCTTCTCTTATAGTATGCTTTGAGTAGTTTTGTATTATTTTTGTATGACAATGTAATTATGTATGCCAGTCTGATCCCCGATTCAGATTAAGAAATTGCTAGTTCAGTTCTTGTAAGCATTTAAGTTAGAATGTCCCTTTTTCTTCGTGGTAGAATTGAATCTAGTGACAGAATCTTGAACTTTTTATATTGTTTTGACTGTCAACATCTATTTATTTGCAGCTAGTCCATTTTATCTGTTTTGAGGAAGATTTGGAAATTTTGATTTAATAATCAAGAATGCAGCAAAATATTTTTATCTTGTTTATTTATAAATGGTCTTGTAAAATTGAAGTATAATCATACTCGCCCTTTAATTTGTTTTTGTTTTTAGTGTGTCGCTGATCTGTACAAAATACCTAAACGCAACAAATATGCGGCACTAAGGTTTCTGCATCTAAGCAAGATAGGAATCAAAGCCAGGATGGGCATAAGGAGATTATTTAGCTGGAAGATTAGATGCTAGAGTTAAATCAAAAATAAGATTAGATGCTAGAGTACAATCAAATTAGTGAATACGACTAGAATTATTCCTTTAGGTTGAATACATTCCTCTTCATGCTAATTGTCAACTATAGTTTGTTCATTATTCGGAAAATAGTTTACTTTTCATGTATAATGAAGAAGAATGCTGGTTGTTCATTCAATAGATGTGATGAAGAATTAATTACTTTTGCTAATTTTAGGCAACTCAATGTTATTACCTGATAGGTTTTTGTGGATAGCTTTGCTAAATCTGTTTTGAGAACATTGTCTTGTCCCTGTGTTGAAATGTGGATTTGAACTGTTGGAACCGTACTCTTGCAGAATGGATTCACAGATCAAGCATGCCATTGTCGTGAAGATCATGGGCAGGACTGGTTCTCGAGGTCAAGTCACCCAAGTGAGAGTGAAGTTTATTGATGATCAGAATCGATTCATCATGAGAAATGTCAAGGGCCCTGTCAGGGAGGGTGACGTACTCACCTTACTCGAATCTGAGAGGGAAGCAAGGAGGCTTCGCTGATGACTTTATCTCTTATTGAGTTTTTGGTAGTTTGATATGATATTCTAAAGCATTTTTGCGTGGTTTATGCTTTTTTTGGGAGTTCATAGTAGACTTTGGTGTTTATGTGGGATGCTGTTTTGTACTTCTATGCTTTTCTTTTATGTTAAAAAAAAATCTGAGTTTGCTGCTTATGTTTCTTTACCTTGCAATTTGAAGAATGCTTGGACTACCATTTTGCTGCACTTGATTTAATAACTGTATAAAACCATTTTATGCAGAGGTTTTTAATATTATTTTGTTGGTATTGATTTTGAAATTGCAAGCTAGAAGAATATATTAGTATTTGTACATTTGAAAAATGCGTGTTCTGGGGGCTCCCATCTCAATTATGCAGGGTTTTGCTATTCGTAATTGTGGCCCTCGACGAACAGGGGGCGGGTGTCCCCTGGAGTGAGAGGGCCCTCACTCTAGCAAAACTTTAATTTCCAATCCCTCATTTTATCCTTGGCATACAGATAAGGTTTTATTGGAAAAGGTATGATACATGAATATCAGCATTTTGGATTCTTAAGAAATGGATAAAATATGGATCGTTTATCATATATTTAAAATGTCTCTTCTTGTATCTGCACATGTAAGCTCCTGTTTGATATCTTTTTGCTCCTGAACTCTTTTTTTATCTACTCATTTTTAAACAAACACACACTGAAATTTTCTACAAAAACTCAATTTTTTCGTATTTTTCAATCATAGAAATTTGCAATTCAAAAATAGGGAATTCGCAATTCGAAACTTTATTTTTGGCAAATAATGACCAGCAAATAGGATGGATTTAAATGTTTCTACTGTATGCATATTTTGGGGAAGATAAAATGGTGGAAAATTTCATGTGCATATTACCCGTCTTATATAATTATGTCTTGCGTGACTAAAAAACCGTTTACTAATTTGCTCGATCAAACGATATAAAAAAAATCAATTGAGATACCAAACAATGGACATGATTGTTGATTTTTAATAGCATCTTTTTGTCCTTTTGTTCCTTGTGGGCCACTTCCCTATCAATATCATTCCTCTCCACCTTAACAAGCAAACGATATAATATTTATTTAAGAGTGAGACTAAAATAAGAATCTCCTCTTTACAGTGTCCTGACGACTTTTTCTTTATTATGCAAAGTAACCTTCACCAAATCAAATATAAATTTGTCAAATAAAGTATCAGCAGCCCAATCCAATCAATAAAGAGTGTGTTTTCCTTGGTGGGACATAATGGACCGTTTTCAATTCGTATGCTTAGAGAGGATAAGCTTTCATTATTTTCCCCCAAAAAGCTGATTCACCATCGGCACTCCAAATGCAACAAGACATGAAGAAGGGGGTGGCCTAATCTCAATTGGATTCCACAGTACACTCCATGAGAGCCACCTTTTAACAGCACCAAGATTCATGCCCTTTTGAGCCCTCTATCAATCATTATTTCTTCCATGAAACCCTTAAACGAAATGGATCTTGAAGAGTGGGAACTTCTCCCTGATGATGGATTTCTCGAAATCCATCATGATGGAGGGGAGAAAATCTACTCTAGGAAGTATGGTAGTGTTCTAACTAGTGTTCTTGAGACGAATCACTTTGTCTGTCCACCTAAATCTAGTCCACAATTCGTCGAAACAACAACCAATCAACTTTTACCAGTTCCAATTCATTTTGAATCAACCATTCTCAAGCCGTGTGATCAGGAGATACCTAAGCAAGTCCCGGCTGAGATTAAGATCATGCCATCAGTTTCACCGGAGAAGATCAAACCTTTTAATCCCGGATCGGCTTCTGAAGCTGATGAAGACCCGGTTTCCCAAGTTTTCTTCAAGAAAATGAAGGAGCCTGAATTTGTCGACATGAAAGTGGAGTCACCCAAGGCTAGTAGAAGTGGAATCATGCCTCAGATTGATGGTGCAGGCTTTTATCAGTTTGAAGAAAATGGAGAAGCATATAAAGTGGAGGCCTTGGACAGCAAGAGTTGTGCATCAAAAGTAAAAGGTGATTCAGCGATTGATATGGAGGAAAATAATTGGGGATTAAATATATGGAAATGGAGTTTAACTGGAATTGGTGCTATTTGCTCCTTTGGAGTTGCGGCCGCCACTGTCTCCATCATCATCTTTGGGAGTCACCAAAAGAGTAAACGGCAGAATCAGAAGCTTCAGTTTCAAATCTATACAAATGACAAGGTATGTACCTCAATTCAGCTTTATCAACTGAATCCCAGTTTGTCACTCAAATCAAGATTTCAAGAACGTTAGATCATACATTTGAAATCTCTTTACTTGACTAAAACGGATTAATAACACGATCTTTTGTGGTTACAGAGGATCAAGCACGTCGTTCACCACGCAGGTAAGCTAAACGAAGCAATATCAGCTGTTAGAGGAGTTCCCCTCACTAGTGCACATGTTACCTCTGGTGGATACCATGAGTCTCATTGAAACAGGGCAGAATTACTGTTTTTATCAGCATTACTTATCTCTTCATTAATAAGGCCATCCGGTAGTATAAAATGTTAATATTTATTCATAGTGCTGTGTATGAAAACATATTGAGTGTTATGTATTCATCATACAAGAGTGAGACTTACTACCAGAAATAAATAATATTTGGTGAATTCAGGCATACTTTCATGCCATTTTGTCAGCATCGGGTACCTGCCAATGTGCGATGATCAGATGTTGCTCTCTTGACATCGTTCGGAAACTTGGGGGATCGGCGGATCGGCAACTGCTTGTGTGCACAGTGCTTGACGGAACGAGCAAACGTAGACATTGAACCTTGTTGTGAGAGTGTTGTGTCATTTTGTTTGTAATGTGTGTGGCAATATAGTAGCAAAATTTGTATTTGCTTAAAATTAAAAATGATAGCGAAGCACTTGTTGATTGTGGCTTCAATGTACCTACCCGGAAAAGTATAATGATAATTTATTTATAAGATTAATTCCAATGAACACAACGTAAAAAGGGATTGGAATATTGGACTTAAAAGATTCGTAACACTTCAAATATGAGTTGATTCAAGATTCAAGCGTAGCAAGGAATTTTTTGAGCTCAATTCATCAGATTTCTCCCTTCCTTTTGCAGATATTGTATTAGCCATCGAAAGAGACTGATTTAACAACAATACCATCTTGGTGTCCCACTCAATTGGCTGACTGATTTGATGAATCTAATGCACCCTTGTATTTGTATTCAAATGTGTAGAATTGTGAAAAATGACTTCGTGATAAGATGCAATTAACTGCGTTACGTCTCTTCCAATTACCTAACTACTATAGTGTCATGCTTCAATTCACTTGGAAGACAACAAATTTCGTTCTTTTAACCATTCTCTGCATCATTCTATTTCATTATATACATGTAATGGAAGAAATGAATTAATATTCAAGATAACGTCATCATACAAAATCATTTAGAATGTGTTTGATTACAAGTATGGAAAGAAAACAAGTACTAGATAGAATTTATTTGCGTGAAAATTATTTATTAAATGCGTTCGATTGATTCAATTTTCAGCCTAAAAAAAGTTATACTTGTTCATTTTTTATTTGTGAGTAAATGAGATATGAGGTAGATGAGAGTGAGTGAGAGTGAATTGCCTAAAAATGAAAACATACACCTCCTTAAAGAAAATATTGTCACGTGACCAACATTTGGAAAACATGTTACATGAAGAATAAATCCAATCAAACACCGCCTTAGAGTTAAATGTTAATGTTATTACACCTTCTTTTTTCATATCTAAGTTCATGTTTATATCAAGGAATGATAAAATGCATTCCTCAAAACGAAATTAATTAGAATTATAACCAAATAATTTGGCATTGTTAATGAGGCAATGTGTCAAATAAAATTAAAAATAAGTTTGGTGGTACATAATTTTTATCCATAATAGTTCACATAACACTCACATCGAGTGGACCCCACATTTTGGTGGGCCATACCCCATGTGAGTGTTATGTGAACCATTATGAATAAAAATTATGTACACGTAACATTTCTCTAAAATTAAACACCAATTCTATTTATCAAGAAACTTTAATGTAATTTATAAGCATGTTTCAACTTTTTCAATATCTAAGTTCATGTTTGAGTTTTATCCTTTAAAATTCATTTTCAATCACATTCTTATAATTTTAAAATACTTTTATACTTTTCAACCATACATTCTTTAAAAATAAATAAATAGATAACTAAATAAAATAAAAAATTTATTCTTAAAAAAATAGGGCTCAAATAGGAACTAAATTTGTAATTATTCATAGCTACGCTACAAGACCAATATAATAGAATGATACGGTACCCTGAATATGCAATAGAAGTTGAAACATGCAAGAACAAAGATAAATCGTGTTGAAAATTAGAAACTCTTAAAAACTTTTTACCATCAAGAGCAATATAATTGCAGAAAAATAAACAAGAAGATTTATTCAAGAGTAAGAACGATTGATTCCCCTGTGAGCCACATTATTTTTCTCATTCTCATTCTTCTACTAATTTTCAACCACATATTTTTCAATAAAATAATATTTTTCATTTATTTTCAACCACATATTCTCCATCATATCAACAGTAAAAATGTATTTTTACTTCCAAAATGTGTACCAAACAAACTTATATTTTTAGGCAAAACTGTCTGTCGGGACTAAATCTGCTAATATTTTAAAGGCTGGAGGTACAAACTACAAACCAGATAAAACAAATGTTTTGGTTAGGTATGCTACTTTTCTCAAAGATTGGGACGAAAAGTGAAATTTATTGAGTTTTTATCTGAGGGTGTGTTTGAGTCACATCATTTTGTGGAAGAATGTATATTTGAATAGTAGATTGACGGAGAATGTGTGATTGAAAAAGAAGAAAAAAGATTGATGCGATGGAAAATATTATTTTATTAAAAAATATAATTGAAATTGATTAGAGGAATGAATAGTAAAAATTTAACGTGTAACGGGGCTAAAGTCGTTTTTCTAAGTGACCGACCGCTGGAGAAGTCTGGTGCGGCTTCCATCTTCCCCTCTCACTCATGCCCACAAATTTGCAGTCCTACGGCTACCTTCTCTTGGGCCCCACCTCGTTTGACGGCGGTGGCACCTCCAATTTGATTGGTCCATGGGCCTGGCGAGCTCTCCCAAGCCGCCGCTGCCGTCGCTTCACGACGTCTGCTATCATCAACGGCCTCCAAAATCACTATACCACTCTGGGCGTTTCTACAAATGCTTCCTCCTCAGATATTAAGAAGTCTTACCGTCTTCTTGCTCTCAAGGTACCTTTACTTTCAGGGATTTTCATCATTTTGATTTTGCGATGGGTTTTATTCCCCGGGAACAATTCGACGTTTTGGCTACGGTATTGTCACTGTTGATATCGATTCAACTTGGGAAAAGAGAATAAATAATTGATTGGTCGTTCTTTTCAGTTTGTGGTTGATTGTTTTTGCTTTAGAGAAAGAAGTTGGATTTGAATTTGGACATAATATACCATAAAATGCTTATAATAGTTCGAGAAAGGAACATCACAAAAAGGAGAATATCTCTGGGGGCAAGTGCTTACATTTTGCTACTTTTTCAAGTAAGTTTCCAAGGTTGAAAAATAATTACTAATTCTTTTGGTCGAGAATTTCTCTTCCGGGCCACATAAAATTCAATTTATTTGTATGTGTATTGTCCATGTACCTACTTGTAAAAATCAATCTTTTATCAGAAGGTGGTTAGGACTTGGGAAATAGGGTCCTGAAGACTGCATTAGGAGACTGTATGTATGAATGGAGAATTGTATACTTTTGTGTTTTTTGTTTGGATACTACAAAATCTTGCCAAATACATTTTTGTGATCAATGAAACCAAATTTCTCATGGAGAATGAGGCAGTGAGCATCACATGAACACTATGGTAAGCCTATGTCATAAGGGACTGTTCGAGGAAAGGCCCAAAAGAAGTGCTCGAGTTATAGGGTTTGATTGTCTCTCTCCTATTAGATATAGCTTTTTGAAAAAGTGGTTGCATTTCCCTACATCAATCTTTTTTACTTGAGGTTTTTGTTAATTTGTCTTGTCTGCAACAGCTCGCATGAAACATAGTGTCTTGGGTTCTACATTAACATAGTGATACTCTCCATGCAATGTGAAAACATTTGAGGCTTGATCTGAACATAATTGTTTGTAATATATTACCAAACCATACTATCATTTGCACCAGTGGTTGACATTCATAACATTACTTTCTGGATATGTAAAATTAGATTTCAGAAAGTGCCCTATGCTGTCAACCCATCTAAACTCCAATTATGACATCCCTTCCCTCCCACTTACACCTCGGAACACACTGTTCTTATAAAGATAAACGCGCTTTCACATCTTAACCCGAAATGAAATGACTGGGGAGGGGAGGGGAGGGGAGAGGAAAGGTTCCNCATTTGAGGCTTGATCTGAACATAATTGTTTGTAATATATTACCAAACCATACTATCATTTGCACCAGTGGTTGACATTCATAACATTACTTTCTGGATATGTAAAATTAGATTTCAGAAAGTGCCCTATGCTGTCAACCCATCTAAACTCCAATTATGACATCCGTTCCCTCCCAATTACACCTCGGAACACACTGTTCTTAAAAATATAAACGCGCTTTCACATCTTAACCCGAAATGAAATGACTGGGGAGGGGAGGGGTGGGGAGAGGAAAGGTTCCTTTTTTTTTGAGGGAAAAGAAAGGATCTGGGTTTTGACATTTCCTAAAGGAATATATCATACCAAACGAATGAAACTGAAACAGCCTAAATCATCACTAGTGTCTAACCTTTACAAATATGTTTCCAAGCTGGGTTTTCTCATCCTGTACAGCCGAAGCCTCTAATTTTTATAACATCTTCTCTTTTATTCCTTGCACAGCATTTACAATATATATGATTTGTTATCACCACCCATTTTTCTGTAGATTTTCTCATCCAGTTGCCTTGTAAAATGTATTAGTTAGCCTAACATAATAAACATTTTCCACTGATTCTTGTACTGATTCTACAAAGTACAAGAATCATCTACCATACATCTCTAGCAATTTCAAAGTCAGCAGTGTATTTAGTTATCTTCCTTGAACCACTGCAATTAAGACTGGGATGTTCTCTCTAATCTAAATAGGTTTTTAGCAGATAAGTGTTGTCACAAGTCTGCTGAAAGCGTTTGTTCCTTTTTTCTCATTTTTCTTTGTTCTATTTCTCCCCTTTCTACTGTTGGTAGAGTAGGTTGGGAGTGAAGGGCATCTATATTTGCGGAGCTTCCCGAGTGACAATGCTTGTTAACAAAACGTTACTTCTCAGAATTTTACTTCATGAGCTGTGCGTAATTCTTGCTCCATCTGTACTACATTAAGTGAGAGCATTCTAGAGGAGTGGCATTAGTGTAACCCTAATTTTTGAAGTCTCATCATATTTTTGAATTCCAAAAATAACTTTCACATCCAAATAATTCCGGATAAAGTATTGGCGTCTCAACGTAAGGGAAGGACAAATATGCCAGAAAACTGCGCTATCATGCAGCATAACCTTTATCCTCTCAGCTCAACTTCTGGACAGTTTTCCAATATTTGAAGTTTTAAATTTTGTGGTCGACTCACTAAATAATCACCCCTTTTTCATGCTCACAACTACAACCCTCAGATCTCCAATAAGTGCCAGGTCCTGTCTCCAAGTTCTTCAAACCATTACATTTCAGACTTGTCAGTTTCTATTTTCTTCTGATCCCAAGTTCTTCAATCCATTACAAGTCTTTCCTCGTTCCTTCTAATTTCCCAATTGCATGAGAATGAAAACATGCAAAAAAGGTGAGATATATTTCGATAATGATTGTTTTTCTCTGGTTGTATGTTGTTTTTATGTTTACAATGCAAAGCACATCGATTATTTTATATGTTGTTTGGACATTATGCCAGTATTCTATTGTGCCTATGCCTCTGATTATTTATCTGCTTCGTCTTTATTTTGTAATTGGATCATATTTGCAATTTTTTCTTTAGTTGCACATGCATCAGTGTGCCCATGTAGCTAGATAAGAAGTCTTGCTCAATTATTTTCTTGCATTTTTTACAGACACATGGTCACAATAGTTTATATGACCTTACACACTCTTAGGGAGATGCTGCACGATGCTTATTCTAATATCTTTTATGCTTGATTTATAATGGCAGTATCATCCTGATGTTAACAAGGAATTAGGAGCTGATGAGGTTTTCAAGAGCGTCCGTCTTGCATATGATGTGAGCAATCCTTATCTTTTCCTTATGTTATTTATAATTTTTTACCCAGTTATGTGATGATTGTTACATTCACAAACCAGTTATCATCTGTAATATTGTGATATTTTACATTATTTTCTTTTATACTCTTCGAATCACTAAAAGGACAAAAAAATTAAAATAAGACGTTGGAACAGATAAATTTGCTGCAATCACAGATGATTGTCAAATCCATCCAAGTGGTGTTTCCTGCTCTTTCTCTCTCACTATAAAAGCGTACACGATCAGGGGGAATACTAACCTTCCTTGTTGTTCATCCCCACATATATTCTGAACATAGGTGGTGAGACTTGAGCTTGTTTTGTTTTGTTTTGTTTTGTTTCTTCTCTGCCTTGAATGGGTTCCAAGTTGAGGCAAGGGAATGAAGATTCTAGTACTTAATTTGCAAGGGATTTCCACACTATTTTCAAGTGTTACCAAACTAGACAACGGGAAAGGTTTCCTGGAATTGCCAACCTATTCCAGCGGGAACAAAATTTGGCCTTAAAGTCTAACTTGACCAGATTCACGACCAGTGTTTTAGGATCCTCTCAGTGCACAACACCAGTGAAGAAGAGAATGAAGATTAGTTCCATTTGCATCACTCTGTTTCTTTATCCGGAAAAGATGCCAAGTGGAATTCTGTACTGCTGGTGCTGTGGACAAATGGATGTATTGGGAATTCCTCCAGTGCAGCAGTGGCTTGGTTGTGCTGCGGATTGTAATATTAGATTTGGAGAATGACTGAATCTCCAAATAAAGTGCAAACTTAAAAAACAAGAAAATGGGTGTCTTTGTCGATTTAACAGTTGGGAGAAGATTGTTCTTCCAATGGAGGTGTGTAGGTTAGCTTCCCCCATAATATCAAGAGATTTAAGAATTTATATTATATTTGTAGTTACTCCTTCTCAAAATATATGGAAGTAATCTTCCACGCAATGATGCAACACAGCCTCAGTTCATTGGCAGATTATTTCAATCCATAACATTTGAGAAAAGCGCGGCTAGAATATTTCTGAATACTGTTAATTTATTGTTTTTCTTTTATTCCTTCTTTAGCCTCTGTTTGACAACCATTATTTGGACAAAATAAAATTTTGAATAGTGATTTTAGGAGAATGTGTGGTAGGTAAAAAGTTTTGGGTCTAGAATATTTTATTGTGTAAATGTGGTTGAAAATGAGTATGTATAAAAAAAAGAGTTTTCAAATAGTTGTTGTCAAATAGAGGCATAATTCTTTGGGATCATACATAGAAAGCATTTATGTAAGTTTATCTAACTAACGGATACCCGAAAATATTTTCCACCCTAAATTTTATTTATTTTTATTTGATTAAAGTTGGTTAGGCCTCTGTTTGGTATACATTAAAATTTTCATTTTCATTTTTCTACTCATTTTCAACCACACATTTTTCAATAAAATAATATTTTCTATCACATCTATAAGTTTTCCTTCTTTTTCAACCACACATTATCCATCAATTTACTATTCCAGAATACATTCTTTCAAAATAATGATTCTCAAAAACATCCTAAGTTTTGCACATTGAATTCAGATGTTCCATCAGACCGCTGTTGCGTCCAAGGTGATTTTATTGTAGATTGTATTGGAAGGAGATTTAGAATAGCTTCAGTTTATGTTCTTTTTATATGATAGAACATTCATAAGTCAAAATATATTGTCAAAATTTTGTATGGTGAAGCTTTAACTATTATGTTTGTGATTGTGCAGTTTATCTTGGAATTTTGCTAATTTCTGTTAACTTTTGTGGAAGAAAAATGAGGAAAGAAGTTTCACTTGCTATATGTTGGTCAACTTTTTAATTATTTCCATTTCTGATGATGTGAACCGTGACATGGGTTTACACTTCTTTAAACTCCACTGAAAATCCCAAATAACTTTTGGTACCTTCAAAGATTGCATTGTTTATGATCTCTTTCACATTGTTGACCTGGCTGTTGCTTTTTTCCCCCTGTTACGTTTTTTCCAATAGCACCACCTATAAATTTGTGACATTAACGGGAAATCAAAACTGTATCCTGTGCAGATACTGATTGATGAAAAAAAAAGAAATCAATATGATCGGACCCTTCAACATCAAGAAAATGCTGGCAGGTCATCAGGGGATAATTGGGCCTTTAACCCTGAACATGAAGATGGACAAAGGATCTATAGGTGGGCTTACTTGAGGCGGAAAATGCAACGTGAGAAATATTGGGAACAATACCGCACAGATGATGATGAAGTGTACGAGGAATCTGAAGAAGAAAACACAGCTGAGGAGAGAGGCACCTTCGTTGAGGTGCTTAGATCAGCTTTCCTCTCCCTGTTTCTGATGCAGACAGTAGGTACCCACTTGTCTCTCACGTTTAGTAGCCTTATGGCTTTGCTTGACCGGAAATTGGACACTGGGTACAAGGTGGGTTATGTATTTGCATGGTTATTGGGAGGAAGAGGTGGCATTTTGCTTACAGTGTTCCTATCATTTGCAAGTTGGGTTTGTGGCAAAACGAGCAGCAGCATCGTTGCTGTTGTAGTTGTTGCCATGTGGTTTGGTTCAAATCTAGCAAGGTATGCTCCACTTCCACAAGGTGCTCTTCTTACTCTTTTGTACATGTCGATCAAGCTACAAGTTGATCTAAATTAAAGCCGACTGCTGTGCTTATGAGTGTGTGTGTGTGTGTGTGTTCTTATTCATTTCCTTGTGTAAATAAGATCACAAAAGAAGAGGAAAACACATTAGTTGGATTGAAAAACGCCCTTTTGATGATGTAAAAATTGTGAATGCGATAATTACTGAAGGTTTGGAATTATTCATGTTTATATATTCATTGAATGAAGGTAAGGCAAGGATTCTAGGAGGGGGGAAATATGAATGAATTCACATTTGGTTTCATAAAAAATTTACATGTACTGTGATCTCCAAAAAATGTCAAGAAGAATGCCTTTGAATCCAGGATTTTAGTGCATTTTTGCTTCCTCTTCATTCTTCAATTGTCTGATGTTTTTCCACAGGTAGCGCCCACTCGCCATGTCAATTAACACCCAGAAGCCATTCTGAATAATCTAAAAAATTAAAGAATTGGAAAAAGTTAGAAGAAATACAAAAAACCACAGACATTAAATCAAGCAATTTCTTCTTTCTTCTCACCTTAACAAAACCCAATTCATGTTTCCCTTGAGTAGATGTAGAACTATTTTCTTGAGTTGAATCCTCTGATTCAGTAGGAAGGGAGTTCGCCGTCCTCCAAGCCAAATACCCGGCCAACGCAGCTGAGAAAAACACCAAGATGAACCTCAGAGGACACATTTCTGAAAGTTTAGATGTCAACGGTTGTTAATGGATTCTTTCGTTCTGGAAATTGACTTTGTCTGGGATGGATGATCCTCTATATATATATATATATAGAAAACGCGTGTCATTCCAGTTGGCTTATGACTTCTTCATCACCTATTGTTTACTAGTCAAAGGAATATATTAGTATGAAAGAAAAGGTTGCAGTGGTTACTTTACAAAACCAACTACGGATATTTACACGAATGGCCATAATTAAGGATGGGTT
>CAIGRH010125818.1:0-13470 GCA_903798295.1 Fraxinus nigra | reverse complement strand
TATCTTATTTTGCCCTTGTTTGAGCCTCATTCTTGGATCAAAATGTATTTTTGAACAGTGTTTTATTGGAGGATATGTGATTAAAAAAATAAGGATTTTTTTTTCCCGATTTAGGTGAAATCATTTTACGGGAGAATTTGGAATTGAAAGTGAAGTTTGAAAAAATGAATTTTTCCAAAATTGCAGCCAAACATAAGCTACTACAAACACGCCTTCAATAATGATAGATTGAAAACTAAGGTGAATCTTTTTAAATGGACGGATTATACATAGAAAACAATAAACAAAACCAAAACCAAAAGCTAAAGCTAAAAAAAGAGAGAAAAAAAAAAAGCAAACAGCAGAACATCCGACTGATATACTCTCAAAAATGGTCTCCCACTCCTGATTTCTGTCCCCTATTTTCCCTTTCATTCTTAACACACAAACACGCGCCTATCAATCTATCTATTCCCTTTCGCTTCAACCTATACATAGACATAATTTATTCCCATATACTCGAATTATTTTGCAGCCTGTTGAGGTTGAATACATAGAGAAAAGGGTTTTGTTTTTGTGGAGAAAAAATCTGTGCATTGGAACTGTACAACTCTGCGTGATCCGATAATGGAAGATCAGTGTTTAGTGCTTGACGCTGCGTTCTTTTGAAGGAACAAGTCGACAACTTTTGCCTCCAACCAACGTCACAGGTACACACATCTATGCATATATTAGTGTTTGTGGGTTTTCTATAGATTTCTCATTCTTTTACAAGACATATACAGATATACTACACACTTTTTAACTTAGAGCAACATGATCGTATGGGTTTATGATTATCTGAGAATCTGAATGGAAAAATTGTTTACTTTTCTTGACGTATCAGCAGATGAAGAAATTTAGGAAAAACACAAGATTGGTTTTCATTTCTTGCTAAAGACAAAGACTAATCAAAAGAATATCTGGGTTTAGTATAAGAGATTTGAAATCTGGGTTTTGATGATTTTGGAATGTTCATGTAAAACAAGAAGAAAAAAACGAGTCTTTTTTTCTTTATAAATCTTCTTGAGTGAATCTTGATTTCTTGAAGTGATGATGGCGGTGACTTCGGCCTGTAAAGACGGTGGCAAAATGGTGATGGATAATGGAAAGTACGTGAGGTATACTCCTGAGCAGGTTGAGGCTTTGGAAAGGGTGTACCATGAGTGTCCTAAACCGAGTTCATTGCGCCGGCAGCAGTTGATCCGGGAGTGCCCTATCCTTTCGAACATCGAGCCCAAGCAGATCAAAGTTTGGTTTCAGAACCGAAGGTATATGTCTTATTCCTGTTCGACTGTGTTGAACTCAATCATAATAGTTAGGTCTTATTTGCATTCGATTATGTTGAGCCTAATCATACAGTAGCACTGACAGAGAGCCGTGACATCTTGATTATAGTCTACTTCTTCACACCGAAAACGGGCAATAGCGAGTAGCTTCATGTTGATAATGGAACACTATTGAAAGATTTGTGTTTGCGTTGTCTATAGCGATTTTACTTTAATTCCAACGTGGGAGTTATTTGTAGTTGGTGATTGACATAATTTTAAGGATTACTTCATTAATTTTCGCGATTTATTAACAATTTTTTCTTTAATCCAGATGCCGGGAAAAACAGAGAAAAGAGTCATCACGGCTTCAAGCTGTGAATAGGAAGTTGACTGCAATGAATAAGCTATTGATGGAGGAGAATGATAGGTTGCAGAAGCAAGTTTCACACTTAGTATACGAGAATACCTATTTCCGCCAACACACACAAAATGTAAAGAAAATTTCTTTCCTTTTTAATTGCTGGAAAGTATACGTAATCCTTTGTATAGACGTGTGGCTGGGAGGAGGAAGCATTTAATTTAATCTTTTTGGCTGTAGAGAAAATAACGGGAAGGGAAATAATAGAATCACGAGGCTTTTGTGAATTAGGAGAAATGTAAATAGTCATTTAAAGGCTACTCTTTGTTGCTTTCTTCCGGTAGATCTAGCCACAAACTGAACAGAGTGAAGAAAAATGATTCTTGCTTAATTTCAGAGCAAGAAACGGTTTTTTTTTCTTAAAAGTAAGAAAAGTAACATATCCAAATATGTTCTGAAACTTCAAACATTTTTTTGAAGCTTTAGCCAAACTCTTGGCTTGAAATGGATATTCTTTTTTCTTTAACTTCTGTTGAATTGGTAATTTTTTGAACAATATCAGACATATTTGGTGCTAGACTGGCCAGAAGATTGGAATTTAAGCGCCTTAACACTACTCAATGCTTGTTCTAGAAATTCAATGTTTCGTTTTTTTTTGATAGGTTTGTTTTTCCTTTTGATGCAGGCAACCCTTGCCACCAGGGATAATAGTTGTGAATCGGTGGTCACAAGTGGTCAACAACACTTGACTTCTCAGCATCCCCCCAGGGATGCAAGTCCTGCAGGGTTAGTGGAATGTTTCCTTTTCTTTACGTCTATTACTCTATTGTTCTGTAATTAACATACTGTTAATGTATTTTTTTCAGACTTTTGTCCATTGCAGAAGAGACCTTAACAGAGTTTCTATCAAAGGCCACTGGAACTGCTGTGGAGTGGGTCCAAATGCCTGGGATGAAGGTTATGACATTCTTTGGATTCAGTTTTTAAGAAGGGCAAGAAAAATCTTGATGAATCAAGAAAATGGCTTCGTTTATTGTTATGCGTATTAAAGGTTTAGGATTATATCCATTGGCACTTTGTTATACACCTTCCCCCTCATTAGACGAAAATATGCACCCTTACAAATTTTTAGTCTTCTTCCCAATTTCCGGGCATTCAGTTTCTCCTACGTTCCATTTGCTGAGAGACACAGTTGTTTCTTATTTAAGATGATTTCTTCTAAACTGATATTTGGAGGTTTGCTTTGTATTTTTAATCATGTATTCCATCATCCTCAAATTGTTAGTTCTTTTGATGTGCAGCCTGGTCCGGATTCCATAGGAATCATTACTATTTCTCATTGTTGCACTGGCATAGCATCACGTGCGTGCGGCCTTGTGGCTCTAGAACCTACAAGAGTAAGTTTGTCATAATAGGAATCATTACTATTTCTCATTGTTGCACTGGATGTTATTTTCTAAATCGTTTGATTTCATATTCATAAGGAAAAGTTATACATGTTCTATCATTCCTTTAGCATTTTTGTTTCTGTTATATTAAGTTTACATTACCAAAATAATATTAAGTTATGACATTTGATCCAGGTTGCTGAAATTCTAAAAGATCGGCTCTCATGGTATCGTGATTGCCGCGCTGTTGATGTCCTCAATGTATTGTCTACTGGAAATGGTGGAACCATTGAATTGCTATACATGCAGGTTGAATTTTATCTTTTTTGTAGCAGTCATATGTTGACCACTATCTTGTCCACCTTTAACTAAGTGTTATTTCATTAATTGATGCAGCTCTATGCTCCTACTACTTTGGCACCAGCTCGTGACTTCTGGTTACTTCGCTATACGTCTGTTATGGAAGACGGTAGCCTCGTGGTAAGCATTTAGTAACAAAATAGAGGGAAAATCCCTATATTTCTTTTTTTGATTCACGCATTATTAATAAATGATATATATTTCTCCATATAGATATGTGAAAGGTCACTGAACAATACCCAGAATGGTCCTAGCATGCCACCAGTGCAGGATTTTGTGAGAGCGGAAATGCTGCCGGGTGGATACTTAATAAGACCGTGTGAAGGGGGTGGGTCCATTATTCATATAGTTGACCATATGGATTTAGAGGTATGCTAGCCAAACGTCCAATTATATTTGATGATCAGTTCCTTAAGTTCGATCCATTTAACACTTTTACATTTTGTATTTTCAGCCTTGGAGTGTACCTGAAGTGTTGCGTCCACTCTATGAGTCATCAACATTGCTTGCTCAGAGGACCACGTTAGCGGTAGGACTGTGTTTCTGTATTTGTTTTCATGTTGCGTATAACTTATTGGTAGAAGTTGTTTGTCCATAACTTGGAACGTTGTCCAATAATAATAATTATGGAGTATTTTCGACCTATCTAGTGTCTGAAATGACTGAAATCTTTATCCAGGCTTTGCGCCAGTTGAGGCAGATTTCCCAGGAAGTTTCTCAACCAAATGTCACCGGCTGGGGTAGAAGACCTGCCGCATTGCGAGCTCTTGGTCAAAGATTGAGCCGGTAAATGGAAAACCTTTTTCGCTGAGCTTAGCCTTATACCTGTCTAGGGTGATTTTCCATTTTAGTGATATTACTTAGTTCTCGATAATTTCTGAACAAAAACCTACTCTATCCTACACACTGAAAGTTACTTTATCTTATTGTGTAGAGGTTTTAATGAAGCTGTAAATGGGTTCACGGATGAGGCTTGGTCTATGATTGAAAGTGATGGCGTCGATGATGTTGCTGTTCTTGTGAACTCCTCTCCTGGAAAATTGATGGGCCCAAATCTTACTTATGCTAATGGATTTCCATCAATGAGCACTTCAGTGCTCTGTGCTAAGGCTTCCATGCTTTTACAAGTAAGAATTTCTATTTTGTACAAAATCTGCTTACCATCATGTGTTAAATATGAGATTAGCTCTGCAATTTCTGTCTATTGGCGTTAAAGTTTTACTTTCTGTCAGTTGCTTCGTAGTGGATGAATAATGCCTTAATCAAACACATGTTAGCCTAATTGGAATATGACTGACTGTGAAAATGCTGTGATTAATCAATGCTAGTACGTTGAATATTTGCCATAATTTCTGTTTGGAATAATAAGAAAATTATGTAATTCAAGTTGATGCATTACTTAAGTTTACAATTAACAACTAATGACTTCGGCTTTAATTTATCCTCTCAGTCTTCAGCTAAATCTTGCACTGATCAACATTAATGGTCAATGCTTCAAAGACTTAATTGTTGAATTCTTCATTTACAATTTAGGATGTTTGATATTCTTTTTGGTCATATATCATAACTTATTATTATTCTATTTCTGCTTTTGTCAAGAATGTTCCTCCTGCTATACTCTTACGGTTTCTGAGGGAACACCGATCAGAGTGGGCTGACAATGGAATCGATGCCTATTTATCTGCTGCTTTTACGGCTGGTCCTTGTAGTTTACCTGTGGCTCGAGCTGGATATTTTGGTGGGCAGGCTATTCTTCCATTGGCTCACACTATTGAGCACGAGGAGGCAAGTAACTTGGGTTTTACATAGTTGAATAGTTGTCAGCTGAAGATCATTGTATGATATTTGACATCAACTATGAGATCATCTGTTTGATGATGCTTTATTTTTTGTTCATTTAAAACAGTTCATGGAAGTGGTTCGGCTGGAAAATGTTAGTCATTTTCGAGAAGACACGATTATGCCCAGCGACATCTTCTTTGTGCAAGTAAGTTGTAGGTCTCTGAGTGAAAATTCATGCATCTAGGACTGATTTATGCTGATAAGTCCATTTTTGTCATTGTAAATTCAGTTGCAACCATGTGTTGGACTGTGTTGCCTAATTATACTATACAATTTCCCTTTTCCAAATATTTTGTATATTGGGTATTCCACACATTGATTTTCCAAAGCTAATAATCATCGTAATATTGGTTGATCAGGTCTGCAGTGGAGTGGACGAAAATGCTGTTGGTAGCTGCGCAGAATTAATATTTGCGCCAATCGATGCCTCTTTCTCTGATGATGCTCCCCTTCTTCCATCTGGTTTTCGCATAATTCCTCTTGATTCTAAAGCAGTAAGTGTTGTTTGGCACGCTATAATTGGTTAACATTGAAGGAGTCTTGGCTGAAATACTATAAAAAAAAAAAATGTAGGATACCTCTAGTCCGAACCGTACACTGGACTTGGCATCGACTCTCGAAGTTGGACAGGCAGGAAACAGATCATCTGGTGATTATTCTAGGCACTTAGGCAGTGCAAAATCAGTCATGACAATAGCATTTCAATTTGCATTTGAGATCCATCTTCAAGAAAATATAGCAGCTATGGCTAGACAATACATTCGTAGTATCATTTCATCTGTTCAGAGGGTGGCATTGGCACTCTCCCCGTCTAATCTTGGTCCTCAGGCTAGTTTGCGGCCACCACCTGGTACACCAGAAGCACAAACACTTACGCGGTGGATTTGCCAAAGCTATAGGTAGTTTATTTATCCTACCCACTATTCTCTCTTACATTTGGGACACTTTGTCAAACATTTGAAACTTGTATTATTTTTTTTATTTGTTTTAAATTGTGAGCTTCCGTGTTTTTACTTTGTTCCAGCGAAGAAAGTTATATCTGTCTAAAGAACTCTGTAGTCATAAATTCATTGTCCTTATCAACTTATCGTCGCGTTTCACAGATTTTTCTTAGGTGTGGAGCTACTCAAACCTGGCAGTGAAGGAAGCGAGTCGATTGTGAAAGCACTTTGGCATCATTCTGATGCTGTGTTGTGCTGCTCATTGAAGGTAATGTTTGATTGTTTCTTTCCTTACAAATCTGGGCATTTGTACCGGATGATGAATAATATATAAAAAAAAAAATTATGTTTTATCTTTCTTATTATAAATTATATGCAATAACTTCTTGTTAAAAATAGAATGTCCAAAAAGGGTTATTTTTACCTGCGACGTGCAAAAGCTCCAATCATAGATTTACATTTTCTTGAGGCTCGTGGAATTATAAACATTTCTACGCTGCATGCAGGCATTACCGGTTTTCACATTTGCAAATCAGGTAGGACTCGATATGCTCGAGACTACCTTAGTGGCACTTCAAGACATTACGCTGGAGAAGATTTTCAACGACAATGGAAGAAAGGCACTCTTCGCCGAGCTTCCACAGATTATGCAGCAGGTATTATTCTTCGAATATATTTGACTATTCATTAATCAACCTATTAAACTCAGTTAGGTTTAATTTCCTTTCGAAACTTTTGAATATGTTGCCACTTCATTTTTTTAATGTTTTTTTTTTACATAGTAGTCCGGCTTGTAATCTGGTCCTAGATTCATTCTTGTTTTAAATGCTCATTTCTTTAAACAACTCAAGTCATCGTCTCATATTATGCTTTTGGCAGGGTTTTGCCTGTCTTCAAGGTGGCATCGCAATGTCGAGTATGGGTCGACCGATCTCCTACGAGAGAGCAGTAGCGTGGAAAGTGTTGGACGAAGGCGAAAATGCTCACTGCCTATGCTTCATGTTCATCAACTGGTCTTTTGTCTGACCTTAAACATCATGTTAGAATTCAAGGAAAACTAAATTATTCATCACATTTGACCCCCTTCTATGAATTGGTCTGTACTCCCCAGAATTTGTCTTAGCATACAATTTTCTTTTTTCTCCTCACTCTTGAAATCGATGAAAACGAGGTTTTTGATAGTAGTTTGGCCCTATTAATTTTATAAAATGTTTTGAATTTGAAGCTTAAGTCGCATAAATTGTCTTTGGCCCGTCTCCTTCGACGACTACCCCCGATTGCATCATTTAAAGCTTTTTAATAAAAATATAATTAAATTCATAATTCACTTTATAGGAAACAGAAGAGAAAAAGTATTCTTATGATGGTTTAGCATGATTCACGTGCGCTATACTATAAATTCGTCTCTATTTTTTTAATCTGATCTAATTTAGCATGTCGAATATAAGCGAGTTTATACACTATATGTGGCTCTAGTTTGTTGTGCTACGAACATTTTGTTTAATACCACCTCGTTAAAAGTTAAAACTAGGCGAATTAATAGTTCAAATATAAGCATTTATATATTTAGTCATTCCTTGAATAACATGGTATTAGAACATTTGATGCGTATTCCTCGTATGCATGAAAAACACCTTTTTCCCCCATTTAAATTTCACAAAGTTTTCCAATTGAATTGTGGGTATGAACCTCTTTCAACTGTATTGAGTTTCTGATCTTGGAGAGCATCAAATTGTTGATACGGATCATGAGAAAGCAACTGATAATTTTACCAAATATCTTCAAATTTTTTTCCTTATAAGAAATTCTTGAACCAAATTTTAATCAGGGTTTGTTCGACAAAACTTTTGGTAAAAATTTTAACAGATTTTGATAAAAATTATGAAATTTGTACTTAAAAAGTTAATAAAAGTTGTGGATTCTATGAAATGTGTGGATAAAATTAATGATTTGACTTTGACCACGGTTAAAATTAATGTGTGAATCCTATGAAATTTGTAGTTAAAAAGTCAATAAAAGTTGTGGAACAATTTAGAATTTAAAATTTTGTGTTTCAACACCATAAATTAACTTCGCATCTTTGAATATTATCTATTACATAATGTCACCTAAAAGTGATAGACTACAAATCTTGAATCAACCCTAATATTATTTCATGTTATAATCAATCCTTGGAGCACAACTAGAACTTCTGGTAATCATTTTTGACGACGATAAAGTATTTCTTCTCTTCTCGCAACTTTTTTTGGCTATATTCCTCATAGCCCATGTCAAGGAGAGTTTAGGGTTAAGTCTTGTGGTAGAATTGAATTCTTGACAGAAATTTCTGTGTGCGCTTACAGCTTCTTCAATGGTTATGATGGGTTCATGCTTTAATCTTTCTTTCACAGCTTCAGAACAAAGTCCACAAACCCATTTACCAGAATGTGAATTTCTGATGTTTGTAATGTATTCTTTTGTGCATTCTTCTTTGAGGCCACAGCATTCACATTCTGCAGCTTGAAGAAGTTCATCATCCAATTCAACAATGGTTTCCAATTCCTTGCCTAGTTTGTTCATTTCACTTGTAACATCGGATACAGTCTTTCGCAGCAACTGGTCACTCTGCGAAACGATAGAAGAAGCAATTTTGTTAGTAACTAACTCATTTATACCAATAACAAACCAAGTCTAATTTCTATAAATTTAAGGTCAGTTACATTTAAGGTCGGCCACGTATATGGTCCATTGCTATATTCACTGAAAAATTTAGTTCATGTTTGGTTTGGCTAAAAATCATATTTTTAATAGATTTTTATAAAGGTTGATTAAATATGTAGTTAAAAAGTTGATAAAAGTTGTGGGTCCAATGAATTGTGTGGTTAAAAAAGAGTTCGAAGAAAAATGAGTTTGAAAACGAGAGCCAAATAGGGCTTAATGCATTACTAGAAACGTACTATCCGAATTAATTTTGGACTGCATCTCTCTTTCTTACCCATCGCGTTGAGATCGCGTCACTATTTCAATCACGAACCTATTTAAATCTACATAAGGCGTGCCTGTGACCGTAGTTCGACAAAACATGTCCTATATTCCTATGACATTATAGAGTACAGACACATATGATCATCAACAAATAACCCATATGGGATTTAAACCTAAGACCTCTTAATTATTCTTAGGATTCCAACCTTATTGTTTTCTTAGTACTGTTTTCCCATAAAGAGATTGTGCAAGTAGGAGAAGAAAGATTCTTGAGTTGAACTATGCTTACCATGTTTTCAGAAAGAGATGAATTTCTGCTTCAAATGCTCTAACTATGATATCTCGATCAAGAAGTTACGCTCGACAGTCGATTCCATATAAAGTTTCGTATAAAATGATGTATATATAGGATAATTGTGTGCTTATAGCTCATGTGAAAGAATATAGGCTTTCAAGAAAATTAATGAACAAATTAATTAAAGAAACATAGACTGTATGAATGCATTGCTTTCAGCATTTAAGTTTCTTTTCATGATGAGGATCAGCTTTACAGGTTAAGATATCTGTGTGTTGAACAGATGAGGGTTGCTTTCTTGTATTTGCATTTAATGGTATATCAAATTGCTTCGCTTTATACTGCAATTTGCAGCAGATATATAGTAACATTGGTGCATGAATCGAACTGGAATCCTTGATGAAATGGAACTTCTTGTTCAGAAAGGATGGAATATAGTGACTATAGGCAGACTCGTGAGTTGTACGTAGCACGTGCACTCTTAAAGATCAAGTTGCTTAATGTATTCTTGTACATCTAGTAATGAACCGACTAGAAATGGGAAAGAATTGGACCGAGCCGACCCTAAATTTACGGGGAAAAAAATGGTTGATCGTCACCTCTTTTGAAATAAAATGGTTGCACGAGATGATTTTACGACTTGAAATAAAATCGTCACCTAAATTTACAACTTGAAATAAAATTGTTGCACGAGTTGATTTTACTTAATGTAATTTGTGATCTTCACCTCTTTTGATTTATTTTTGAGCTATATTTATCGATCTTAAAACTATATCGTTTCGAAGAACTAGCGACCATCTATGAGACACATATTTTGAAATGAAAAATTATTAAATGGTGGACTTAAGAATAACTAATCAAAGATTTCTACTTCTTCTTGTATCAAATATACAAGAAATAAAAATTGTAATGTGAATATAATTATCCTTAAAAGGATTGCAATAATCCTACATCTGCCCATGTTTTTTATATTTAATTTAATTAAACCACTCTGGTGGTACATTTGTAACAAAAATAAAGCATGATACACAATCAAAATAAATTTTTCCCCCAAGTCCAAAGTCGGGGAGTACGATGAAGAGTTAAAAGACTAAACTTCATGTGTCCTATGCATTCTTCTAGTCATCATGTGCTGAGTGAAATGTCTATCCGTCTCATTGTCACTTTTGAACTTGCTACTTGAAAATGATTTCATAAGTTTATTATCGAACTCCAACTTTGGGACGTCCATTGCTCCTAGATCCGTCTCTATTATAAGTCGTGGGTTCTTAGAAATATGTTGAAAAGTAGGTAAAAATTAAAGGTTCTAAGGAAGACTACGACCAACTTATAAATAATTATAAGTTTTACCAAACATATTTACATATATATGTAGACATAAGAATCATGTGAAGTATACCATGGCCTTATCAGTGGAAGAGTTCATTTTCAGAAAATCCCAGTTGGTGGTTCAGGTTAACTTGAGTATGTGTTGAGCAACTTGTTCAAGTTGAATGAGAAGTGATCACGATCCTAGTCAGTTTTAAGAATATGAATCTTGTAAGTAGAGATTAATTTCCTAAGAATCTTTTATTTATTGGGGTGTCATACCCAACTTCAACTATTAAGATACATTAAACATGGATCGTTCTCACACGAAACTCTTCGACATATTATAAAATTCTCGTTCTTGAAAGTCCTTACACTTAAGTACATAAAGCATACCGTACTTGTCTAAATGATTGAGTCCCTCGAGTAAGATCAATCGAACTTGTAGAATTGATTGAATTGAACAATCTTTTAAAGTTAAATTGGTTTTAACCACCGTCAATCNCACGATCCTAGTCAGTTTTAAGAATATGAATCTTGTAAGTAGAGATTAATTTCCTAAGAATCTTTTATTTATTGGGGTGTCATACCCAACTTCAACTATTAAGATACATTAAACATGGATCGTTCTCACACGAAACTCTTCGACATATTATAAAATTCTCGTTCTTGAAAGTCCTTACACTTAAGTACATAAAGCATACCGTACTTGTCTAAATGATTGAGTCCCTCGAGTAAGATCAATCGAACTTGTAGAATTGATTGAATTGAACAATCTTTTAAAGTTAAATTGGTTTTAACCACCGTCAATCATTTTTAATTAGGCAGTTATAAAGGACGTCGTTTTGAAAAGAAAAGATTAGAAATAAATATCATATTATTCGAGAAATTACGATAGTGTCATAATAAACGATTATCAACAAAGGTGCTTTCATAGTTTGACATCTTATAAACATCTAGAGATATGTGAAGTATAAAAATTTTAAAAATTAATATAATTTTTTTGTCACAAGAATTGAAGAAAGCTCTTAATTAGTAATATTGATTCCTAGCATGTGATGAATTATGTTATTCAACATAATTAAAATGGAACTTTAGGTGAATTAGAATTGGTAGATTTTGTAAAAGTTAATTAAGTCATGTGATTGAAAGATTGATAAATTTTTTGATTTCATAAATTTGTGGTTAAAATTAATTTTTGACTTTAACAGAAATTTTTATCGATTTTTTTAGTTAAACCAAAGAAGGAATTACTCTTTATGATCTTATTACATGTACATAAATGTTTACATAAGAGATTACATAATGACACAATCAGCTTTTTCATTCAATCCTTTCACTTCACATCATTTTATGTAATCCCTTATTTACCATTTTTATGTATAAATAGCATAATTCTTCGAGAACCCCAATAGGCCCTATAAGGCTATGAGTGGGTCCAAATTAAATACAGCCCAATGGATCATGAGCCGGCCCGATGATCAAGAAAGACTATCACAGTGGGTTCAACTGACGAGTATAAACCAATGAAGGATGTTAATAGCACAAAAACAAAGAAAATAATATTTTTTTATCAAGCCCTTCATTCACGATTTTTTCCAAAATACATTTTCTTCTCTATTCTTTTTAACCACACATTTTTTAATAAAATAATATTACACGCAGATTCATTTTTTTTTTTTAACAACGCATTTTCTATCAATCTATTATTCCAAAATGCATTTTTAATATTTTAATAAGGCTCAAACAAGGTGTAAATTTTGTTTTTCTATATTTTAAAATATTTTTGTCTTTAATTGGAGAGAAAAACTATCGGATACTATTTTCGAACGTGTTAGTTTTTCGTCTCATTGGCCTACTAGTAGAATATTGATTCTACCAGGCATAATTATTAAATTCAGATTGGCCCGCTCGATCGAAAAACCCAATAAATCGAACCATGGTACGACAGATATACATAATTAGATCAACGCACAATTGAACCTTCATTGTCCCGCTTGACCCTATCAAGTTTTGCTCAAACTCAGTGAACCAAATAGTTTAAACAAGTTGATTTTTTGCAAATTTTCAATAGATCTTTAGAAAATTCATAGAATGGAGAACACACAGAGTAAGTTATTATTTTTAATTCTTATCATTATTTAGAGTTGTCATTATGCCTAGAGGTGGCAAATGAGCCGAGTCAGCTAGGCTCGTTTTGACGAGCCACGAGTCGCTCGGGCTTGTCAAAAAGACGAGCTTGAGCACTCGGCTAGTTTTTAGACGAGCGGCTCGTGGGCTTGCCCCAAAATTAATTTTTTTTTCTTCCAAAAAGGTTAATAATAATAATAATAATAATAATAATAATAATAATAATAAATTGGACGAGCCGACGAGATTTGGCTCGGCTGGCCAAGCGCCCACAAGCGTGAGCTCGGGGCACGAGCCGTGCTCGCTCGTGAACCAAAGAGCCGAGCTACGAGCTCGACTCGTGCGGGTATGGGCCGAGCCGGCTCGGCTTGGCCCATTTCCACCACTAATTATGTCTTTATTTGACATTCATTTTTTTCTCATTCTTATTCTCTTTTTTTTTTTCTTTTTGTTCATTTCAACCACACATTCCATCAATAAAATAATATTACATATAAACTTAAAAATTTTACTTACTTTTTAACCACACATTCTTCCATCAATCATTATTCAAATCTAATTTTTCACCAAAATGAGTGTCAAACACAACCTATAT
>CAIGRH010125760.1:0-16235 GCA_903798295.1 Fraxinus nigra | reverse complement strand
TTCTTTTCTCCAATTCTTCATCTTCCATTGAGTTTCACCTCATAACATATTATATCATAAATTAGGCTATAATCTCATTAGAAGAACGACAAAATGGCATTGTTTTGGAGCCTAAATAAGTGTATAAAATACACTTATCATTAGTCATACACAATAATAGTGGCGATCAAGGGTTACCACATGGAATGGGACCTCGAGCAAATTTAGTCAAAGCACCTATCAGAAAGGAGAAAAACAAAAGAATATAAAAATCCTTACAAACAAACAGCAGAAACTATTCTGAGAAAAAACCGCTTACTAATTAACGGATTTTCCCTTCTCTTGGCCGGACTGATGGCCGGAGATGTCACGCCAAATAATCTTGCCCCAAATCGGATTCTAACATTTTCAATTTCTGGAAAATTTTATGAATTTCTTCTGTGTTATTTTCCCGATTTTTCAGCTACCGAAGATGTCACGCCAAATACTTTTGCCCCCAAATCGGATTCTAACCTTTTCAATTTCTGAGAAATTTTATGGATTTCAAGATTAATTCGAGATTTGTTGCTCTAATTCGTTGTTCGTTCAATTAATTATTGATACATTATTTTCAAATTAATATTTCATCTTAAATTTATCCACATACAAATTTATGACACATTAATTTAAAATGATCAGGGTGAACGTTAGATTGGACAATAAAAGTGGATTCATATCTCATGAGTTAATTGTTTCAACGGTTACTGAACTTTATGTTGCATTCCATTACTCACTGAACTTATTAAAGTTGCACTCCATCCATCATCGGGCTAATTCCGTCTACACCGATTGCCTATGTAGTGACAGTTTTCACACGTGGCCGTTAAATGACTCCAATTTGCCATGTCATGAACAAATAAACACGCCTTTATAAAAGCGTGAGGGTGGAAATTAACTCTATGTTCACCCTATCCCCAAATCTCTCTAATTTCCAAAATGTATGAACCCTATCCCACAAACAAAATTGAATCAAATTTGAAGGCACAATAATGGTGAACCTTTAAGCCGTTGAAATGGAGAGAACAAATCGAGGTAATTCAGAAATTTTCCCTTATATGTACAACGTTAAATATTTATGTTATTTATCCTTGGACAAGAGCTGTGTTGATGTTTATTGATTCATCCAATTTTCTGAAGCTATAGTTTTTTTTTTATCAACAGAATGAATAAATTTTTGCTTCTAATTGAATTCAACTGACTGGACATTATAATGATCATTGGACATCATTTTATATCATATTGTAATGAATTGAAATTGCTTTTGGATGGGTTATATTTGAGATTCCGCATCTGTTGTGCCCAAGTAAAATCTCTGTATAAGGCATGAAGCATTTATAAAGGCTATTATTTCACATATCTTTTGAATTGAATTCCAATTACCAGCATGAAACTTCAATTTGTTCTGATTGTTGTATATTTATGACCAACGATTTTTGTGTGTTAGGAAAGAATAAATGGATTTGCCACAATTGCCGACAACCAGGGCACCAATTGTCGACATGCTCAACGAAGCAAAGATATCCAGATTGTGCTGATGGTTATATGAAATGGGTGGAAGTGGTAAAGACCGCAAACATTGGTCAGTTATTCTTTTGTTGCTCTAGAGATTGTGGGTTTTTTTCGAGTGGAGTAACGTTGTGCCCAACAAACGGAAACCATTACAAGATGAGGGTTAGTCCGTGGTGTAAAAAATGAATGGGAATCAAGGTGCGATTGTTCAGCTATACATAAGCCTGAGCATGAAACTGAAGATCTGTCGGGTTTGTTCAAAACTTGTACTTGAATTATCAAACAATGGATGATGAGATATCCATCAACATTATGTTCCGCAAGGGAAAAACAGACATGGATGTGGACGAGAAACAAAATGGAAGAGATTAGGGAAGACATTCCAACTATGTAGTTGACTGGAAGACGATTTTTAAATTTTATGTTCTCATATGTTGGATTTGCCTATCTTAGATGACTATCATTATGTGATGTACTAAATATTATTTAAGCGGATTTTGTTTACATATGTAGTGTTCATATTTGGTAAAATAGTGGCTCTGTTCAACTTATTTGCAGTAAAGTTTGTTTAGTTATTTTGTTTACATATGCAGATCACATGAAGCATACACTAAACCAGCATGAAACAATCTGTTCAGTTATTGATTCCTTTTAACATCTTCTCAGAATGCCCAACTTGGAACTTGAAGCAACTTGGAGATCACATGAAGCATAAACTAAACCAGCATGAAACATAACGTAAAACTAAAATGAAATCTGATTGAAGTACAACATGAACTAAACCAGCATGAAAAATATAAAACAACATTTCAACATTGGAGCAAAACATCATCATTACAACATTTGAACACCATTCCAATTTGTACTTTGTTCAACCACAAAACAACATTTCATCAAGGAGCAAAACTAGGCTGACCGTACAACATAAAAAACAAACATTGGCACAAAAAGATCGGTCCAGAATTAGCATTACAGGTACATGACCAACCAACACAGTCACAAAAAAAACCAACATTGGCACAAAAACAGAAATCTGATGCCTCCGCATGACCACTAGCTTCTATTTCTTAAAGATCGATTTGCTCTACCAAGGACGCTCCACCATCAGGGACAAAAGGAGCGGCCCATCTTTGAGAACAACATTTTGACGTTGCTTGGTTTCGGGAGTGGGCATGAAGTGAATATTGGGAACATCATCACGTGCTTGGCTCGAACTACCAGTCCCTCGGCCAGGCACCAATTTTCCCTATCAATGAAAACAAAACATCAGCAAAAACACTTCAACTGTGAACTATAGAATCTTACAAATTGATGGAGCAGTCAAGTGAGAGAGAATCTTATAAATGCAGTCATTTGCATCTAAGCCGATTGCAGTGAGCATTATACCACCCTAAACACCTTGGAGATGGCACCCGTCTACTCCAATGAATTTTCTCACCTATCTCTAAATCCTATTTTGCAAACATTAAAACATATATATACACCTTGAAAAACCTGCCCACTAAGTGCTATCATGACGGTGGATCCTGGATTAGTCCTCAAAACCTCAGTTGTATACAACCATAGTGACCCAACCGTTCTTCGATAATCCCATTAATAAGTTGTTTAGCATATCTTCTCTCCTTCCAAGCTACATTTCTAGTAATATTTATCTTTAAGTCTTCCTTTATTGTAGCTTGCATACTTTTCGTTTTTCACTCTGAATCTGCTTTGAATTGCTCAATGTACTGATGAACTATGAAAATGTAGTTATAGTGACGATTGTATTGATCCCTACTACATGTGTGTTGAGGCATATATGACTTCACTTGAACCCTGTCTGAATTATTCATCTTAGAAGCCCTTATTCTCCATTGGCAATCTGATTTACAAATGGCTTGAACTCTTAAGTCGTCATTCACCTAACACTTCACATTATATCCGTTTACTGCACTATAAGTTCGGACCACCTTCCTAAATTCTTGTATGGAACTACACAACTGACTAATATGAAGTTGTGGATCCCGTATATCCATTTCTGCCACAAACTTTGAAAAGCGATATCCAACCTCATCGTCAGATGACATGTCCGACAACAATTCCTCCGATGACGAACATTCTAAATTGTCGGCATCATCTTTTTTGTTCTGTACCACTACATCATCTTCTTCTCGTTCAGGAGCCCCTCCATTACAACCAACCTTAATTCCCTCTGTCACATTATTGTAACAACCAATCATCTTCACTAGTGGATAACTCATTATCGGAATCAATGAAGTCGAAGTCATCCTCCGTATCTATCACAGAAACAAGAAACTGTAGAACATCAACCAAAACATACGAGCTGCGGAAGCAAAAGTGTGGGTAATTATGCCAAATGGGTATTGCACTCAAATTGGTAATTATGCCAAAAATGGGTAACGATTTCACAGCAACATACATAGAAGAACTACACATACATAAAAGACAGAAATGGTTCACCGACATTATCGAATAAATTAAAAAAATTAACGATAGGAATTACCTCTATGTGGTCCCTCCATGTGCAAGTGTTGGAACCTTTCTATATTCGGGGTTGGGGTAGGGCCTACGACGACGATGGACAGTTTAATTTTAAGTCAGTGCTCGGTCAGTGCAGAAGTCCATCTTCCAATCTTTAAGTGTTGAGATTTTTTGTTCTCTCAAGGGTTCCAATCGCGATTTAAGAGATCAAAATGGATGAGACGTGTTTGGGTGTTTGAAATTTATGACATGGCGAGTTGGAGTCATTTAACGGTTACGTGTGAAAATCGTCATCCACGTAGGCAACCGGTGTAGACGAATTAGTCCGGTGATGGATGAAGTGCAACTTTACTAAATTCAGTAAGCGATGGAATACAATGTAAAGTTCAGTTTGTGAAACGTGACATTTATAAAGTTCACTGACTTTGAAACAATTAACTCCATGTCTCAGCTAGGTCTGGATATAATCACTCTCACTCGGCTCTTTATTCCAACTTGCTCGAAAAAATCGCTACAGATTACACTATGAGGAAGTGTACGATCACTTCCATCTTATTACTATTATGCCTTCTCTTTCTCCTTCCCGATCAAGGTAGCATTAATTAATTACGCTCATTTTTTATGTTTTGTGAATTAGGTTACGATTGATTCGTTGTAATTTGTGCTTATTGAGGTGATTTTGAAATTACTTAGGTAGGAAACTACAAGCAAACGCAGACGGTGATTCTGATTTACCGGTAGATCCACCGAAGGTGGAAGAAAAGATAGGCGCCGTTCCGAATGGATTATCAACCGATTCTGATGTCGCTAAGAGGTATTGTTGATTCATTTGTTAGTTAGTATGAGTGGAGAAATATGTGTGTATATGTGATTTTTGTTGTTTTGATTAAGGGAAGCGGAGTCAATGTCGAGAAGAACACTTCGCTCAAAAGCGGAGAAGTTTGAGTTCCAAGCGGAGGTGTCTCGGCTTATGGATATTATTATAAACTCACTTTACAGTAATAGAGATATTTTCTTGAGAGAGTTGATCTCAAATGCTTCCGATGTGAGCTTTTTAGGTGTTATGTGTTATTATTTAAGAGGATTGTGTACAGAATACTGTTTTTTTAATGTAAATCTGGATGATAATTCAGGCACTGGACAAGATTAGATTCCTATCACTCACAGATAAGGAAATTTTGGGTGAAGGTGACAATACTAAGCTCGATATCCAGGTTAGTAAGTGAATTTATCGAGTTACAGTTCCAAATACCATTTTGAATATCAAAATTCAGTATCGTAGCATCTTCGAAGTCTTCAGTAGTTTACTAAGTACATTTGTTTATAATTACATGAATTTAGTAATTGTACTAAAAAAATCTGATGACTGTTTGTTGAAGCAAGTGATAATTTTGAATTCTAGAGTCTTTTCAGGAGATTCTGCAAATTTAGGAACATGACTGTTTTCTGAAGTTATGACTTGATGAAATGCAGATTAAGTTAGATAAAGAAAATAAAATTATCTCTATCCGTGATAGAGGTATAGGGATGACAAAGGAGGATTTGATAAAGAATTTGGGAACCATTGCCAAGTCCGGAACTTCAGGTACCTATGTTATGAGTAGATGACACTATGCAAGTTGTGAAAGTAAAAGCTTGTAGTTTGTTTCTTGCTATTGCTAATAAGATAACAACGATAATTTGTTGTATATACAGCATTTGTGGAAAAAATGCAGACAAGCGGAGACCTTAACCTTATTGGCCAATTTGGCGTTGGATTCTACTCTGTATATCTTGTTGCTGATTATGTTGAAGTGATTAGCAAACATAATGATGATAAACAGTATGTCTGTTAAGAGTTTTTCATATTTTTGATGGATTTTAAAGTTTCAGTTGTTTTCTTGAAGGAAGATCATTCATGACATAAATAATTGTTCAAAATGTGACTGCTTTCAGGCATGTTTGGGAGTCAAAGGCAGACGGAGCTTTTGCCATTTCAGAGGACACTTGGAATGAGCCACTTGGTCGTGGAACTGAAATCAGACTGCACCTAAGA
Source organism: Fraxinus nigra (assembly GCA_903798295.1). Taxonomy (NCBI): domain Eukaryota; kingdom Viridiplantae; phylum Streptophyta; class Magnoliopsida; order Lamiales; family Oleaceae; genus Fraxinus; species Fraxinus nigra. Next base: position 10,192 of record CAIGRH010125760.1, on the reverse strand, counting down.
GATGAAGCTCAGGAATATTTGGATGAGTTCAAATTAAAGGTTGGCCTGTATACTAATTGATTTCTGGGTGATTAAATATTTGCTGTATACCAATGAAGATTAGCTGTGAGAGCCATGGTTTGGTGGTCATTGACCATGAAATTATCATTTTCCTTTTTCAATTTTAAGTATGAGAGCATTATTCAGGTTTGGAAGCCTTCTTGTAGAGCTATTATAACTAGTTTTTAGTACCCTTCTGCTAAAACTCACCTCCTTCTGCCTATCCAGGCTGAGCTTCAATTTTTTGCAACTTTGATATCACAATTATGCTCTGCATCTTTTGGATTTTTTGATTTTCTTTGACATCAGCTTTTATCAAAATGACAATCATGACCGCAACTTAAAACAAGCTTGCCCAACCACAAATAGCTACGAGTGTTCTGTCAGGGTATGGAAATCATCCAGAGCTAGTCCTTACTTTTATCATATTTAAGCCTGGAAGGTTGTTCTATTCAGGCTCTGATTATCCTAAAGAGATTGAGTTTTCTTTCCACTGTGCTTTACAGCACGAAAACCGTAATTCACATTCATGCCTCAGATTTAAGTTATTTTTAGATAAATAATTATGCTTTCATGGAACTGTTAAAGTTCTTTCCTAATGGGAAGTACATGAAATTAGATAAACTATGTGAACGTATTCCAACTTGTACATAAGGATTGAACTCAAACTTTCTTGCTCTATTTCCTTAAACAACCAGTTAAAATTTCCAGTGCTTCAGTGTTGAATGGAAATTGGAGACAGGAGAGAAGTATATTTCATGTGAGAGAGTGGGTGGGGGAGGTATGAGGGTTGAGTTCTTGCCAGATTCTTTTTTAATAAAAAAATATAAGCTATGGATTGTACAGAATTTTGTCTTTATCTCTCTATTTCTATTAATGGTGCCAGGGACTTGGTAAAGAATGTAATTTTGTGCTATCTGCATCTAAAATATGAAAAAGAATATTTGATTACTGGAAATTGGATTTAGCTAGTTGAAAAGAACCCTAAATCAGCTGTCCACCACCTATGACTAGTGTTGTTAATTTTTTTTGTTTTTGTTTTTCTGTCTGTGTCCTACCTGCAAATCCCTATAATTATCAATCTACTAATTTCTGAAATGTTATTAAAAGTCATAAATAATGCACATTTTCTTTTGATCTACTGTTCCATCAGTCTCGTGCAGAGGTTTTTGTCCATGAGAGTGAAATAAGAGAAATGGCTAAGGAATATATTTGGAAAGGAGATCAGAGAAAAAGTTAAGGAATATATTTGGTTCACCTTTCCGGCAGTGCTTAAACCAAAAATGAAGTAGAACAGAAGAACCTGATATGGTTTTGGTAATGCTTGTTTTAACTGTAAGTTTGGTCAAGCATGAACTGTTTTCGCTACGATATGAATGATGGAATTTGTTTCAAGGTTTTCCTTTCTTACATTGTGTTTAATATATGAATTTCTCAAAATTTAAGTTCTCAACCACAGTCATCCCCTACTTGAATTTTTCGTCTTATTTTTCAATTACGAATAAGAGTTCTCTATTTTCATCCTTTTATATTGAATTGATTTACCAGTCTGTTTTTCGCAGTATTGTGTGTCCAAATATTTTTCCTTCTGTTATATGTGAATCTGAGGATCTGTTTCCTTTATGAACCTGTTTCTTTATATGGTCAATTTATCCGTTTGAGTATCACATTCTTATTCCTCAAATACCTCTAATATCAGGATCTGGTGAAGAAATATTCTGAATTCATCAATTTCCCTATATACCTCTGGGCTAGCAAAGAAGTGGATGAGGAGGTTCCTGCTGATGAAGAAGATTCCAGTGATGAAGAGGACACAGGTATGCGTGATTTCTGCAAAAGTCTTCTTACTTGATTTGTGATATTTGTTGCTTGTTTGCTGATACTGCTCATCTGATGGTTGAACGTATTATTGATGTTGACATGTTTGCTAGTTCATGGTATTTTCTCACCTCCACAATGATGTAAACAGATGAAACTAAATCCGACGACGAAGGGGAGGAAGAAGATGCTGAGAAAGAAGAGGATGAGAAAAAACCCAAGACAAAGACAGTTAAGAAAACTACTTACGATTGGGAACTTTTGAATGATGTGAAAGCTATATGGCTACGGAATCCAAAAGAGGTGACAGAGGAAGAATACACGAAATTCTACCGCTCACTGGCCAAGGTATTTTCCATATCATGTTTGGCAGGATTCACTTAACTGCTGTGGTCTTTTTGTTATCTTGTTAGAACACTAATATTATTTGATGAACTCGTCTTATTTCCATTGACAGGATTTCAGTGATGAGAAGCCCCTAGCATGGAGTCACTTCACTGCAGAAGGTGACGTTGAATTCAAGGCTCTGTTGTTTGTACCACCTAAGGCTCCTCATGATTTGTACGAGAGTTACTACAACTCAAACAAATCCAACTTAAAATTATATGTCAGACGGGTTTTTATCTCGGATGAGTTTGATGAGCTTCTTCCCAAGTATCTGAACTTCTTGAGGGTACAATCTAAGTTTTATTTCAAAATACAAAACAATACTATTGTGAAGATATGGTGCTCAAGACTTGAATCTTACTGTTTGACCTATGCAATCAGGGACTTGTTGATTCTGACACCTTGCCTCTTAATGTATCAAGAGAAATGTTACAACAACACAGTAGCTTGAAAACAATCAAGAAGAAACTTATCCGCAAGGCCCTTGATATGATCCGCAAACTTGCTGATGAGGACCCAGATGAATCTAATGATAAAGACAAGATAGGTGTGGCAAGCATAAATAAACATATGGAAATGAGAAGTTTGATATTTTTATATCTGTGCTATTTCTAGACTATGGCGACCTAATTACTGTTTGTTACTGGTTCCTGACTTGTTTATGAAACTTAATGATGCTGCAGATATTGAAGAATCCAGTGACAGCAATGAGAAGAAAGGTCAATACACGAAGTTCTGGAACGAATTTGGGAAATCAATTAAACTTGGTATCATTGAGGATGCAACTAACAGAAATCGCCTAGCCAAACTTCTACGATTTGAGACGTAAGATGTCTTGTTTAAACAGAATTTGTTACAGCTCTGAAATAAAATGTCTTGAAAGACTAAGATATTATGCTCTCCTATTGGCAGAACAAAGTCAGATGGTAAATTGACTTCACTGGATCAGTACATTTCAAGAATGAAGTCAGGACAGAAGGATATCTTCTACATAACTGGAGCTAGCAAAGAACAACTAGAGAAATCTCCATTCCTTGAGAGACTGACAAAGAAGAATTACGAGGTATGCATTCGTATATTAGCATTCTACCTAATAACAACCTCATCTTGTGGCTTCCCTTCGAGGGTTGGGATTCTTAAAGCGTTTTCATTTGCTATTTCATAAAACTGAATATATACTATCCTTGCAGGTTATTCTCTTTACAGATCCTGTGGATGAATATCTAATGCAATATCTGATGGATTATGAAGACAAGAAATTCCAGAATGTATCCAAGGAAGGACTGAAAATCGGGAAGGATTCAAAAGACAAGGAACTCAAGGAATCATTCAAGGAGTTGACGAAATGGTGGAAGGGTGCTCTTGCCAGTGAGAATATCGACGATGTAAAGATAAGCAACCGACTAGCTGACACCCCATGTGTAGTTGTAACTTCAAAATATGGTTGGAGTGCGAACATGGAGAGGATAATGCAGTCACAAACTTTATCAGATGCTAGCAAGCAGGCGTACATGCGTGGCAAGAGGGTGCTTGAAATTAACCCTAGACACCCTATCATCAAGCAACTTCGCGAGCTAGTAGTAAAAGACTCCGAGGTATGGCCCATTTTCTCATCCGTTATGTGTGTGTGATTCTTTGAGTGGAGCATATTTAGCTAAGCTTTTAAAGTTCACTTATAAGTGAAAGTAAGTTGTAGAATATATAATTTTTTTAATTAAGTTGACGAAGTCAAATATTTTGGCAATATACTTGCGTGTAAATTTTATAGTTCTATTAAGCTCAAGGCAAAGATGCTTAATAGTCATTTTGCATTTTGTGCAGGATGAAAGTGTAAAGCAAACTGCTCAGCTCATGTACCAAACAGCATTGATGGAGAGTGGCTTCATACTCAACGATCCAAAGGATTTCGCTTCCCGAATCTACAGCTCAGTGAAAACGAGTCTCAACATCAGCCCGGACGTAACTGTTGAGGAGGAAGATGATGTAGAAGAAGCCGAGACTGAATCTGGAACTAAAGATGCAGAATCTTCTTCAAACACTGAAGATCGTCCTAAAGATTACGATGATGATGTTAACGATGAATTGTAGGTCGATGGGCTTAAGAGTCAGGGTTTTACTTTATATACGTCTCGCAAGATGCTTAAAATGTTTCCTAGTGGAGTAGTAGGGGCACTTCTTGTGAGGATGCCGTATCGAGAGTTTTAATTCGTATATCAACTGTAAGCTTGACCAACTAGAATTTTGTTTTGTTGAATTTTGTTTGTGCGAAATATTGTGAATAATGGTAAAGAGTAATGCGCACCCATGCATGCATTCCCAAGTGACGTGACATTAAGATTAATAAAATGAATTTTATATCTCAAATTTAATTAATTTTATCGTTTCACTCCACATCACACAGGATGAACCCACTGGGAACAAATACAAGAATTTCATGGATGAATAACTGAGAAATGGAACTTCCAATAGTTAGATGATTTCAAGTAAATGGATTTAACCTCAACATTCTCATTAACCTAATATATAATCACTATATCTCTATTAATCAAAATTAAATTCACAGTACAAATTGATGCTTCTAAGAATGAAGAGGGTTTGGTTTATGAATCAGCAATAAGTAAATAAAGTGTCCATATTTATTTTAGAACTTCAAAATTCTCAACTTCATTTGGAGGTTAAGATTGTAATTTTAAAAGAGTTTGACCCTTGTTCCATTGGTGTACAAAATTTTAAAATTGAGTAATGATATTCATTATCACTGACGCTAAACACCAGTCTAGGTGACAATTACGTAACATTAAATGTTATATTCATTTAAATGCAAAGTCACATAACTCATTTAATTAAACAAATAAAGTGTAGCCATCTAAACTGGTTCTCTAAAAAAATCATTTGGTTTGACTTCAAACTGAAGTTAAAATACCAAAACCCAAACCAAACCGCCTTAAAACAATTTGATTTCGATAAGGTGCTTTCGATTTTGTTTTTAGTTTGAAAGATTTTGTTTAGCTTTCTAATTCTCATGAATTTATCTTTGGAAGTTACATATTGAATTGATTGAATCTTTTGGTTTAAATGTGCTCATGAATTCATCGGAGTGAAGAAAAAAATAATGTGATCGATTCAAAATTTATAAAAAAAATAAAATCTGAGCTGCGTGTGAAGAAGTCGTGAAGACCTATTTTACGGGTGTTTAATACCATTCTATATTCATTTAAAAAATAATCAATTTTCTTACTTATCATTGCAGATTTCATTGAAGCTTTACAAAAAATGGAATATTCGTCTAAATCAAATCTTAAATCACAACTATCCAATAATAAACAAAAGGCCAGTCACCAATGAATCTTGATTCTTTGAGGATAAAAAGAAAAGTTGATTATTTAGATATTGACAACACGAAAGAGGATCTACGTTGGATTTTTGTTTGAAAAGCATACCCAAAAAGTTTGCAATGATTTAGGGATTTTATTCATAAATTAGACAGATTTGTTAGTTAAATCATGACCAAAAATGTGGTTCTTGAAAATGTCAAGAACACTTGACACTTGTGTCCCGTTTAAGTGTGATCCAAATCTCGTTGGGTATTAATGATTTGGTTGAAGATGTTTTGAAGAAGTCTAAAAGATGGACCAAGGAGAAGAAATCAGTGCATTTTGGCTCGTTGAGCATCCATCTCCTGCTCGAGTGTTCATCATTGGGGGTCCGCACCGCACGCCGTTGTTGTCCAATTTAAGTTTTGTTTTGCAACTTGACGAATTTTTTTGATTATCTTTACATCTAAAACACTATTTTTACGATTTGACATGTACTATATATTAGTTCTACATTGTGATAGGAATAACCTGAAAACATAAAATCATTGTATTCTTTCATCTTATAGTGTATTTTATTGTGTTTGCTGCCCATTTCATAGTCTTTTAAAGACACGATCTTATATAGTCGTTATACTCTCACCATTGAAAAATTATATGATGCTCTATTTTTAAAGGAGAAAATAAAACATCTTGTTGGATCTGAGGCTCATGAAGATGACTTTGTTGTTCATGGTAGTCATGTGAGGGACAGATCTAGTGATAGTAATAAAATCTGTAATTATTGCAAAAAAAAGGGACTCATTAAGAATGATTGTTATAAGTTGTAGAATAAGTATAAATTAGTTGCTACAAATCAGAAGGAAAGACAACTAGAAACTTCAGGTGAAACTAGTATTGTAAAAGACTGCTATAGTGATGGAGAGCTGTTGGTAGTTTATGACGACAACTTTAAACCTGAAGAGGACCAGAATCTTGATACAGCTTGCATGTTTCACATGTGTCTTAATTAAGATTGGTTTTCAACATATGATATAACTTCTAAAGGTGTTGTGATGATGAGAAATAATGTACATTGTAAGATAGATGGTATTAGAAGGGTTTGAACTAAGATATTTGATGAGACTGTCAGGATACTTGGCGATTTGAGACATGTTTTAGATTTGAAGAAAAATCTTATCTTTTTAAATACTCGTGATTCAAAAGAATACAAATACACCGGTGAATGTGGAGTCTTGAAAATTAGTAAAGGTGCCCAAGTTGTGATGAAGAGACATAGAATGTCCCAGTTATATGTCTTGCATGGTTCTATAGAATCTTTGGATACCAGTCAATAGAAATTACGCACTTAAGGTGGATTTTGAGTTTGGTACAATACCGCTGGATCTTAGTTTAGGGTCTATATTAAAGAATATATCTCAGTCGAATTCAGAAGTTATAAGTTATGCCGTTTTGCAACTAACATCAATAATGTCACAGTATTCAATTGCTATAGATAGACTCATGAGAAATTAGGCCTCCACAAAGGTACGGGAAAGTTGATTTAGTTGCTTATGCTTTAAATGTTGTTGAAGGTATTGAGTCAAGCAAATAACCATCTATGCAAGCAGTTAGTTGTTGATTATGTTATATGGTATATTCTATCATGTTTGGTAAATATTGAGTTATTTATGATTTTATTACTCATGGTGATAATTCAAGCAACTTTGGCACCTAAGGTAATGCCGTGAGTAGTTCCTGGATTCAACTGATATTCATTTATTTGAGTTTGCCATAGTTGGACTTTGTGGAAGATGTGAAGAATTTTTCTATTAGAGAATCTTAAGTAGAGGATTTTTTAAGATGATAAGTGTAGTTTCTACATTTATTCGAGATCCTAAATGATGATATTTTACTGTTCTTTGGATAAAATACTACCTAACCTATGTTATATTTCATTTTGTAGGTAAGTTCAATGTTTGATGAAGAATTGGAGAAAATAATGCAAATATAGCGGAAAATGGCTAAATTGTATCAAATACAAAGTTCGGGGACTGAAATGTAAATATTCAAAAGTTACGTCGAACCTCACGATGAAGATTTGAAAGTCTTAGGCATCAATTGGATGAGGAAAGAAGCCAAAGGGATGAAATATATATCAAGTACTATCACATATCAACTTCTAGTCGAAAAAGTCATGCTTCCGATTTTCAGTCATAGTTTGAGACCTATTTTTGGCATATGAATTGTTCGAATTGGAAAATTATATTTATAGAAGGTTTGTATCCCTCCGAGTTAGCTTTCCAATTCACTTTGAATCACCTCAATTGGATATTGAAAGAGAAAGGTATAATAAAAATACTGATAGCTGTTCATCTGCCGAAAATTAGGCGAGGCGAGTGCCCTCGCCTGCAGGAGAGACACGCCCCAACCAAAAAAGTTGTGTTAGAGGCTTCCCAAACCAGTTAAGCGTGCCCCCTAGATATTCCTAGGATTGTGCCTCAGTACAAAAAGGAAAAAAAATCCAATTTTTCTTATTTTTGTTTTGATAACAATTCAATGCAATCTTTTTGGCATCATTTAAATATCAAACTCGATTAGAACGTGGGAGACCTCCTTTTGACCTAAATTTCATGATATTCTACATATTTTGGAGGTAAAGAAAAAGTCTATAAATCAATTCAAGGCGAATCATACAATGATTTTGAAGATTCATAGTCCGATTTGAAGATTGAGTCAAGAACATGGATTTTTCCTACTTTTTCCATCTTTCTTATTTCCGGGTGATATTTTTTCAATTATTCTTGTGCAATTTAATTATAATAATTTTAGGCTAAATTTTTCATTGTATTGGATGAATGATAAACCCTATTTTTTGTTTATTTTAATTCAAGACAATTAGTTTAGTATTTCCTGATTTCTTTTGATTGGTTTTACATTCTCATTGAACTATTTAATTGTTTGACCATTAATTAGGTACTGAGTTACTTTTTTTAGTGTAGAAATACTCACAACAAGTCTATAACGCGGCAAGATTAACGCATGGACAATTTGTACTAGGAATAATATATATGACATGNACTTTTTCCATCTTTCTTATTTCCGGGTGATATTTTTTCAATTATTCTTGTGCAATTTAATTATAATAATTTTAGGCTAAATTTTTCATTGTATTGGATGAATGATAAACCCTATTTTTTGTTTATTTTAATTCAAGACAATTAGTTTAGTATTTCCTGATTTCTTTTGATTGGTTTTACATTCTCATTGAACTATTTAATTGTTTGACCATTAATTAGGTACTGAGTTACTTTTTTTAGTGTAGAAATACTCACAACAAGTCTATAACGCGGCAAGATTAACGCATGGACAATTTGTACTAGGAATAATATATATGACATGTGCAATCATGTTTTTCATATCTTGGAAAAGAATATTGAATAAAAGTGGATTATTGATTGTCTTGAATTTATGAGTTTACTAGATTACGAATTAAGAATTAAATTAAATGACAATGGGGGGATTCACGATTCCAATACAAACATTCACATATTGATAATCATTTTATTTGTTTTATTGGTTTAGGATTAATAAAAATCATATACGAACCATATCTTTTGATTTCATTATACTTCAAATTTAATAGTAGTTATTGAACTACAAATGAGACCTTATTACTCGTGGGAATGATACTCTTAACTCATAAATCTTATTACTCGTGCAATGATCCCGTAAGCTTGCGAGTTTTGTCCGAATAGTGAAGAGTAATTCCTTGCATCGAGATTTGTGCCAAGCTGGAGATTTGTTTAAGTATGAACCAAATTCTGTTGGGTATTGCTGATTTGGTTGAATAAGCCTTAAAAGAAGTCTAAAAGATGGACTAAGGATAAGTTGTCGCATTTTTGGCTCTTTGAGCACTTATCCGCGCTTAGAATAAAGGGTTTGCGCTCGCTGAGCTCGAGTATCTCCCACTCGAGCGAGCAGAACAAAGGGTCTGTGCTCGCTGAGCTCGAGCATCGAAAACACCGCTAATTGCCTGTGAGGATGCCACTCAAGCACAGCTATTGTCCGACCTAAGTTCTGTTTCATGATTTGATGAATTTTTTTGATAATCTTTCCCTCTAAAATACTATTTTAGGGTTTTACATGTACTCTATATATAGTTGGCTCTTCATTGTAATAGGAATAAGTTGAAAACACAAAATCATTATATTATTTCATCTTATAGTTCCCATCCTGCCTGTGGAATTTTTCACGTATATCTTGTATTCTTGTTTGCTTACATATTGTCATATTACTCTTATTTCTTGAATTTCTAAGAGTCCTATAAAAGGTTGTTAAAATGTCTCGCGTCGTCTATGTTGGCATCGAAATCTGTCGAGCATTTCCACGTCAACTTCAAGTGGGAGTCCCCATGTTTTCTAACGTTCTTTCTTTTCTTCGTCAAGCTTTTACAAGACAAAAATCAGTTAGCGAAAATGTCTATTAAAAAAGGGTTTATTAGTCGGCTGTGTTATTATTGAATATGGTGATTCTCCTTTAAGGCAATGACAGATCTAGGGGAGGACATAGGTCCAGCCCAGATTTGTTGAGAATTGAGAATTCTAACTTTATTATATCGAGAACAATCAAGTCGCATGAAGAAAAATAAACAC
>CAIGRH010125755.1:0-19281 GCA_903798295.1 Fraxinus nigra | reverse complement strand
TACTCTTGTAGAATTATCTCAGATTCCAAAAATATAATGATTTTGAATTAACCAAAATAGGCTGTAACATACCCCAATGCAGAATCAATACCAAATGTTTTTACCGGAGGCCCCTTGCTAGATTGAACAAATTTTACTCCACTTAAAACATGCTCAACAAAATTAACATCTACATACCTAGTTCCAGTGTGTCTATCTCTAACAATTGAATGCAATGGCACCGTAGGTGATGGTGGTAAAACAGCATTGCTTGTATCTTCGAAACTCCACTGGGCTGTATTATTCAAATCTGACCCTTTTATGAGCCCATAAAGTTATTGTACAAAATTGGATTTCCACCACGGTTTTAAACATGTGCTGATTGACTCTTCTAGATTCTACATATCTCTGCAAGATGTATAACTGAGACATATTTCATCCCTCAAATACAACTTGGGTGCCCTTATAAACCTTCAAGGTTCCACATTCACTAAAAAACTCATAACCTTTTAAATTAAGGATAGACAACGAGATGATATTCTTTTTCAAATTCGAAACATGTCAAATGTGGCCAAGTGTTCTAATGGTTCCATCCAAACGCTTCAATCTAACCTACCAATTCCAGCAACCCGATAAGGTGCATTGTTTCCCATAACCAAGACACTTTTGAAAACAATTTCATATGTAGTAAACAAGTCCTTATTAGGACACATATGAAACACACACACTGAATCAAGAATCCAATCCTCTTTCGGTTTAGACTCAATGCTAGAAATAGCTAAGAGATTTCCATTAATGTTCTCCACGAGGTCTGCTTTGCCTGAAATATCCGATTGGTTCCCATATGGACTTGCAACCAACATTTCTTTATTCTACAATTTGTAGCAATCATTCTTCAAGTAACCCTTCTTACAGTAGTTACAAATTTGATTACTGAACTTAGATTTCGATCTGTCCCTTCCAGAACTACCATGAGCAACCAAGTATTGTCCATCTTAGGCCTCAGAAATCAGATGCTTTATCTTTTTCTTTTAGATACAAAGCATCCTCTATGGTGACAGTATTACAACTATACAAGATCGTGTCTTTAAATAAATAAAACAAAGAGGGCAACGAACACAATATGATCAAGGGCAAATCTTCTTCATCATACTCAATTTCTAAAGTTTCCAAATTGGCGACGGCCTCTTTAAATACAGTCAAGTGATCTTCCAATGATCCTCCTTCTGCCATTCAATGAGAGTATAAACACTACTTGAGGTTCAACTTGTTTATCAGACTTTTAGTTATGTACATTGCTCCAACTTCAACCATAAAGCAGCTGCTGAATACTTTTTCAATACTTCCTGAAGAATGGTATTTGATAGATGAAGATGAATGTGAGAAACTACATTATTATCATTTCGTAATTTCTCCTCCACGGTCAAAGTTGCAGACATCTTGTCAATTCCCAGCGACGCATCATCCGAATCCAGCTATACGAGTACTGCACGCATCTTACTTAACCAGCTATAGCGAAAATCTAGTATTCCGATCCAAAAGCGGAATGTCATATTTCATGGTAGCCATCACAAATAAAAACTTCAAACAAATCAAACTTTGGGATCTTGCGGAACTGCTGAACCTAGGCTTTCATACCACTTGTAGCAAAACAAACGAGATACCGAATTGCTCTGATACTACTTGTTGTGAAACCAGCCACCGGACTGAGATGTTGAAATTATATGACACAATGATGAAGTATTAGATCAAGTAAAGAATAATAAAGACAAGAAATATGACAGATGAATTAAGATATTTTATTGACTCAAAATAATTGAAAAGAGATAAAATTACAATGGATCCTATAATTTTAGTAATCTATTTTCTCACACTTATAAAAATGTATAGAAGAGCCTAATATTTATAGGGAACGTGTAGGGGGCGTCCAACCCCTCTTAATATAGTTGTTGATGAAGTAGGATGACAAAAAATCGAGTCCACAACGAAACAAGAATGAAAAACACGGAAAAATCACAAACAGGACAGGCAACGCCTAGACGTTAGGTATTGGCCAAATTTATTTTATTTTATTTTTTTTTCAGATTGTTTTCTCCATCCCAAATTCTTCTTCAAGTCCAATACCAATTTTCAACTCTCAATGAACTTCCAAAATAGAACTTCAACTTGACATAGAACTCCAATAACATTTCAAACTGAATTCTTTTTTATGTGCACTTTAATTAGAATTTTTCAACTTCAAACACTTCAATAAAGGAATTCGGGTCACACCCAAATTCCAACATTTTACTAGCTTGGTTAGGGTAGCTTGGCCCTTTTATTCTTATATTACCACTACGAAATTTTGTTAGCTATACGACGATTTAAAACATTTTTTCATTTACTTAAGTAAAATTACATAAATGAGGTTGGGAAATGATAAATGGTCAGGGTTAGTGATCGGGTTTGGTGACAGGTTGCCACGTGTCGCCTTTTATTGAAGGGGCGCTCTAGCACCCTAGCAAAGCTCAATGAGGTTTTAATATATTTATCAAATAAAACAATTAATTGATACACACAATCATAAACCTAATATTTTCTTTCTTTTCCCTCAACAGCTGTGCCATAGCTTTTTCGTCGACCACCTTTTTGTTCTTCCACATGGAAAATAATTTTCTTTTCATCTCCGATTTCAGTTTATGATGAAACCGAATATGCATTATGTTGAGGAAAGTTGTCCCGTCACAGTTACGAATGGCTTTCCAAAGGTTGGCGAACTTTATTTTGAGATTGGGCCTATTGAATTCTCTAAAGTAACGCAATAATTTTGTAAATTATACCATTGTCTTCTTCCTGGAGATTTTTTTTTTTTTGCAATTTTCTGTTAGCGGAATTCATTAATTTGAAGTGTTTTGTTCTTTATTTTTCCTTAATTTGACGTTGGATGAATTAAAAATGTTCCAATATATGGTGGATTTCATTTTTGGTTCTTCATCACCTGAATGACTTTTTTTTTTTTTTTTTTTTTTCTTCTCGTTGGAAGTGGAAAGGTTCACACTGCTATTTGCTTGATCAAGCCGGACCAAAAAAAGATCAAAAAGAATATTTTAAACAATTTTCATGTTGTTTTTCTATTTTGAAACTCAGATCAATACATCAATTTGCACAATAAGTGTTAACAAATCTAACCAAGTAGTTATGCACGCTAACACCACTTGTTAGAGAATAACGAGATATATAACAAAATAAGAAATAACGATCACAACATTAGAAGAACATTACAAATTAGGCAAAGGAATGGATAATTTATTAATATGGAGAAATAATACAAAATATTGTGTTTATCACAATTCTAATGAAGTATAACTTGTTCTAACTATGAAGAACAGCCAACTATATATAGGAGTACATAACAAATCCTAATAAGAGTTTTAAAGATGGAAATAATATAAAAAAAGAGTTAAAACGCGAAACGGATCACGTGCCAGAATAGAGTGGCGATTGAGCGCTAGGGTCAAGGTAAGCGAGCGGTGACCCGTTGCTCGAGCGACAACTGACTCCAAGCTAGTGCTAGCGCTCCTATTTAAGCACTCAAGCAAGAACCGGGAGGATAGCGAGGTGGAATTTGTCAATTTTTTCTTGATCCATATTTCGACATCTTCAAAGTCCAATCCNGCTAGGGTCAAGGTAAGCGAGCGGTGACCCGTTGCTCGAGCGACAACTGACTCCAAGCTAGTGCTAGCGCTCCTATTTAAGCACTCAAGCAAGAACCGGGAGGATAGCGAGGTGGAATTTGTCAATTTTTTCTTGATCCATATTTCGACATCTTCAAAGTCCAATCCAATAAATCCGCAATGCCCAATGGAATTTGGGTCAAACTTTAATAATAAACATTTTTAATGGCACTTTCAAAGTCAAACCTGTTCATGTAAAAAAGTTACATAGGAGCAAATGGAGTCAAAGTAGCGCATACATTATAAGCAAGTAAACATAGAAAAACCTGTTATTTCACTTATATACATTTGAATGACAATTTTCATTATTCAAGTATATTTTGATTTCTATATCACTGAACACAGTCTGAACGTGAAAATTGCAAGCTAACATTAATATGAAAAAGATTTAAAAAGACAATCACTTCTTAAAGTCAACAAACATGTTTCCTGCTAATTGTCCTCATCGAAACCATTTGACGTAGAACGTATTGCTGAAAAATTGGATCAAAATGGGGAAAAAATAATAGTGTAGGGAGAACATTTGAATTTCGGTTTGGTCTCGTAATAGCATTCTGAAAAGAGGATGATAATACGAGTAATACTCATCGTTGTACTACGACGTATGATGGATTTTGACCATCCGAATTCCTTTAGGACTCGAAAACTAATTTTTAAAGTTTTAGCGCTATTTTTGTCATTTATTTTATCTTGAATTCTTTTTTAAATTGTAGTTGTTAAGTTAGGTTTTCATTAATTTTAGTCCTATTAAACTAGGTTTTCATGCAAACCCTTATAAATAAATGGTTATCTCATTGGTTTTTGTTACCTTTCATTAATAAAATAATTTATTTTTCATACTCATTTTCAATCACACATTTAATAAAATATTTTGTACGTATCTCAAAACTTTTCTTCACTTTTTAATCACACGTTTTTTTTAAAATCATTATTCAAAAATCAAGATATCATTTTCCCTCATTTCTCAGGCTGCCATTGTCGGTGATCGGGGTTTGGTTTCCAAGGTGTGCAAGTCGTTTAAGGCTGCGGGGGTGTGGGACGTGGAGAAGAATGATCAAATATTTGTTCTTGTTGATAGCAAAAAATTAGAACAGAGTCAAACTTAATATTGGTGCTGTAAATCAAATGAATCGGTGGGCGAATAAAACAGTAACATAAAAAAAATATCTCTCTCCTAATAATATTCCAATTCATTGTCCCACTGCTACTACAATCTCAATTCTTAACTGACCATCTTCCTACAGAACCCCCACCCATCCACCCCCACAAAATCTCCATTTTCTTTCTACTTCTGGATTTCTGTGTCAACTCGGCAATTTTAGGGCTTGGCTTTCGTTAGATCTATCAATTTAATTGCCCAATTTTTAGTTTAACTAGAAAAATTAATTTCTGAGATCCGTTGAGGGCCTCAGTATTTATAGTTTGATTTGGGTTTCAACTTGTTGAGATTCTCGGAAAAGAATTGTTTTTGAGGCGGAAAGTTAGTTTTTTTTTTTATCAATTATGTTTTAGGGGTTGATTTTTTTTTGTTTGTTTGATTAAGAGTTAGGTTAGGGTTTTGCGTGAGATTTAATATTGAGGAGAGATGGTGGGAACGGATGGTTTGAGTGTTTCGCCTTCCCCGCCCCAGCACAAGGAAAAGCAGTCGTCGAAGCAGTGGGGGGTGACAAAATCTTTGTCGGAAGCGGGGCCATTGGAGGTGGATATTCAGAGAAGCAAGAATTTGGAGAAGGTTCGGATTTTAAATTTTTGTTTAATTTATTGTTTTGAAATCGGAATTCTGGTTCTTTTGGGATTCTGATGTGTTTGGCGAATTTTTAGTTTTTGGTGGATGCGGGATTATATGAGAGTGCAGAAGAAGCTGCTAAGCGAAAAGAGGTTTTGGGTCGACTAAAACAGGTACATCAATTTATGAAACTGCGATCCATTCAGTTTGAGTTATAACTTACATTGTTAAAATCAGGAACTAAAATATTGTGGCAGTTTGCAATTGTAAATTGTCATTATTTGATTCAAAATAATTGGAACAGAGAAGATTTTATTTATAAGAGGGGAGGAAAAGAATGCCACTTAGTAAGGGTGTTGCGTGTCTGAATAACTAGTTAGCTGAATGGTTGGCAATTGGGTAGTTTAGATGAAAATGGGTTACTTATCTTCACCATCTGACGTTGCTCCAATGCTTGCCCCCCCCTCTCCACTGCCACTACATTGCCAGCACTTGCTTTACACCTGCTGCACTGCACCAGTTACAACCCTCTGCATCCTATAATTATCACTTCTTGGCAGCCTCTTGCCTTTGCCTTTCCATCCACACCATAATCATGGCTGGTTGCAACCCTTTGACATCCAAACCCAATCCCCCCCAACCCCACTTAAATTATATTATTTTAAAAATTCTGTTTTCTTTTAAGTAAAGTGTCAATAGTTAAAGACATTAAAAATCATTTTTATACCCATTTTTTGTCATTATTATCAATCTAAATGTTGGGCTAATGTGTGAAGAGCTAAGATTAAAAAACAAAGCAGAGGGAAAAGAAATGTGGGATGAAGATTGTCGATGGTTACATGCCAAGAGAAAGAAAAAGGAGCACAAGAAAGGGAATGCAAGGGTGGGGATGATAGGAAAACTATAAGAAAATTGAAAAACATGAATGAAAGAGGTACTGATAGTTTCACTGCTATTGGAAAAAATGCGCAAGGAGGTTAAAATAAGGAGATTGTTTGGTGAAAGGTGAAGGCAGTGCTTTTGGGATATAAGGAGCTTTGCCAAAAGCTGCAAGATGTTTTTTTCTTGTTTAAGATTGAAGTGGAGTTTCCTTGGAAGGTTTAAAAGGTTGGTTTTGTGGCAACCTATCTAAGCTTCTTTTGGGTTTCCTTTATTTTGTGAAAACATTTTCTTATCTCTGATGAACTTGTGGTATGAAGTTTTAGAAATAATTTTGCTAAATTTACAGGTGATTCAAGTGGTTGGCCTATATAAAATGGTTGGCCTATATGAAAGTACACGGTTAATCATAAAATTTCATGTGTCACTTTGATAGAAACTTGAATATTTAAGCTCACATTTTTAATTTTTCTAATTCACAAACGCCTGAGGCCATATTTATTAATGATTTAAATGTAAAAGGTTGATGCTAAAGAACTGTGCAGGGTAAATGGTTGTGTTCTTTTTGTTATGTTGACAGTGTAAAGAGCATTACTGGATATTGCACATTTGTGTTGTTTTTCAATTAGTTTATTAAGCTCTTGGTTAAGCATAGCGGGCTCAAGCCTTTTGAGACAATAGTTAATTTCTAGCACTTAAAGAGACTATCTATTTAGCACGATTAACAGGTCTGCGAATGAACCAGAAGTCTTCTAGTTGAGCGTGTGTTGTTCAAAGAAAGGCAAAACTTCTATTGAACTAATCAAGGTCTTTTACATCTAACTGTTGTGGCCAATGGAAATTGCACGTGATGCCAAGTGATTTGGCTCAGATTCTCAAACTTGAACTTAACATTTTCTTTCCATGTAGCAATAGTTTAGATGTAATTGTCTCTCGCCTCATATTGAAATGCATGTAGTTAGCATGGAAAATACATATCAATGAGCTAAATATTTTCTTTTCCTATAGCAATAGTATGTATGCAACTCTCACACTACATAATGAAATGTTTGTAGTCTGCATGGAAAATATATATCAATGTTTAATGTTTTGTCATTCAACTTAGTATTAAATTACATTCTTGGATCTAGATGATATTTATACTGGATTTGCATTTGCTTTTAGATTGTAAAAGACTGGGTGAAAAAACTTACGCGCGCGAGGGGGTACAGTGATCAAATGGTGGAAGATGCTAATGCTGTTATCTTTACTTTTGGTTCTTACCGACTTGGGGTAAGGAGCTCTTAAATTTACATTAAACTTACAATCTTTTTGTTGTATCATTATGCCAGTATCTTATCTGGTTTTTAAGTTCAAATTCACGGTAGTTGCATAAAGTTGCTATATCTGGGGAGAGAAGGTCACGAGTTGAAAGGAGTTTGTTTTTCTGTATAATTTTGGAAAAAGATTAGAATAGTTACTGCTCTTGTTGTGCATAATGTCTATGCTTATTGCATAGGTGGTGGTGGATCATGGAACTTGAAAAATTTCTGAGGCTAATCTGAAAGTGTAGATTCGTTGGGTTGTGTATAGATATTAAATGAAGCTTTTTTGCTGTTTATTTGCAATGCAGGAATTGCAGATTGTGCTTTCCTAGAAGTAGGATCTTCTTGTGAAGTGTTCCAATTAAGTTTTATGTTGCCATCTTATCCACACAAGTTATCTTGTTCTTAATGAGTGGCCCAATTGTATGTGCTCTATTTTGGTTTCTCAGGTTATAGAAATGAATGTGGGTAATCTTGAGCTCACTAGTCAGTTCTCATCTTGCTCGCTGTGTGCGTGTGTGCATTTGTGATATTGCATTGGGATTCGTTGCATCACATGTCTTTTATCTTATTAGAAATATCTTGTATATTACGCTTGTTTATTTTGAAGGTACATGGCCCTGAAGCTGACATAGACACGTTGTGTGTTGGGCCATCCTATGTGAATCGAGAGGTAATTTGTAATGTCATTGTTCCATTTTGGAACTGGTTTGGGTAGTTTAAATATGTACTGATGCGGACCTTTCCTTTTTCAGGAAGATTTCTTCTATGAACTACACAGCATTTTAGCTGAGATGGAAGAGGTTACAGAACTCCAGCCGGTACCTGATGCTCACGTGCCTGTTATGAAATTTAAATTTGATGGAATATCAATAGATCTTCTTTATGCTAGCATTTCCCTTTTGGTGGTTCCTGATGTAAGTTTGCCTTTAAACTCTAGGGTTAGATTTGCAGTTTACAATTCTTTTGGCCTCATAATGTAGTTTAGTTCAGTTTCTTGCATTCAATTTGAATTTCATCGATAATGGATGCATTGTGAAACTTCCTTTTTCATTTTTTCCTCGTCTCCTTGCTAAAATGAAGCAAAACCGTTCTTTCTTTCTTCATCCCTTTCCTTTTCACCCTGTTTTCTTTCCTTTCTTTCTTTATCTATGCACCGTGATTGTTTTCTCCTACTGCACCCATATATCAAGTTTAATGCATGATTTATGGAGACTGGATTTTCATTGCGTTACACTTTGATGAGGTATTCATGCTCCTCCCAATAACTTGTGACCTTCAGTATATCTGCGTGTTCATCTATGACTATGTTGGGTGCATTGTCACTCTTATCTTTTGTGCACCTGTCTGCAGAATTCTGAATCACCCCTTTACATGTCTTGCATGCATGCACACTCGCACAAACACATGCATGCAGGAAGATGTTATAAATCACGATGCCTCTTATCTTTCTTCCTTTGTGTTATAGCTGGTGAGATTATATAGATATGACCTGAAACTTGCATAAGTTTGTGTGTTTAGAAACTGTATTCTCTGACTCTCGCCACATTGTATTAAATTTTAACATTGTTTAACCCTAACGTAAAGGTCAAGTATGCTGTCATATTATGATACTGCTATTTGATTTGGGAGAAGAAGATATATAGGTAGGCTTTTTTATTTTTCTTTTCAAAAGTGCTCTTTTGCCATAGGATGAATTTTCAAGGGATCAATCATCCACCTATATTTTGTTTATGTATCAATCTTGATGATCTTTGTCATTCTTACACTATGTTCTTATAGCTGATGAAATGAAAAGTTTTTTACTTTGGTAGTGCTATTTTATTTCTGACTATTCATCGCTGTGCAATTTTAACCTGATTGCATGTAGCGATTTTTAAGCATAGTTGTACCTGATAAAAAAAATTATGGGCAGGATTTGGATATCTCCAATATGTCTGTATTAGACAAAATTGATGAGCCAACTGCACGGAGTCTTAATGGCTGTCGGGTTGCAGACCTAATTCTCAAGCTTGTTCCAAATATTGAGGTGAACATATGCTTACAAGCTCGACAGTAATTCACTTTTGCTTGTACTTATACATGTTGATTTTCTATTTTAATGCCTAATTATCTTATAATTTCTTTTAGCATTTCCGTACAACTCTACGGTGTCTAAAGTTTTGGGCTAAGAGACGGGGTGTTTATTCAAATGTAAGTTCGCTTGTGTTTTAGCTCCTCTTTGTAGTCCATTTGCTCTGATTTCCGATATTTGCTCTTTTTGTTGTCCATAACTTTGTTTTGTTCCCTAGGTGACCGGGTTTCTTGGTGGTGTCAATTGGGCCCTTCTTGTTGCTCGGGTTTGCCAGTTTTATCCCAATGCAAATCCCAGTATGCTAGTGTCTCGCTTTTTCAGAGTTTATACGCTATGGCGTTGGCCAAATCCCGTGATGCTTTGTGAGATAGAAGATGATGAACTTGGATTTTCTGTTTGGGATCCACGTAAACACCCTTGGGACCGCAGTCACCATATGCCAATTATAACACCTGCATATCCATGCATGAATTCTAGTTACAATGTTTCAATAAGTACTCTTCGGGTTATGATGGAGCAGTTCCAATTTGGCAATAAGATTTGCGAGGTAGCTAAACAAAGTCTTAACGCTATTTGGTTGTGCAGTATCATACAAGTATAGCTGGCTATAATTATTTCTTCTTGTCCATATGCAGGATATTGAGCTGAATAAAGCTGAATGGAAAGCCTTGTTTGAGCCTTATCTGTTTTTTGAAAGCTACAAGAACTATCTGCAAGTTGATATCATTGCTGCTGATTCTGATGACCTGCGTGCTTGGAAAGGCTGGGTTGAATCTCGTTTGAGGCAGCTGACTCTTATGGTAATATCTGTTGTTCTGAAATATCCCTAGTGATGGAGGTTTTGGTGATGTTTGCACTGAAATTAGTCTAAAAGATAAAGATGAAGCAGATTTTCTTTCGCATTCATGCTTTTTATCCAATGATTGCAGATAGAGCGGGATACCTCTGGGAAATTACAGTGCCACCCTTATCCTCATGATTATATAGATAATTCAAAGCAGTGTGCCCATTGTGCCTTTTTTATGGGTTTGCAACGGAAGCAAGGAGAAGCTATTAAGGAAGGTCAACAATTTGATATCCGTCTGACTGTTGATGAATTCAGGCATCAAATAAATTTGTATATGTACTGGAAGCCTGGAATGGAAATATACGTTTCTCATGTTCGTAGAAAGCAGATCCCTGCTTATGTGTTTCCTGAGGGTTATAAACGCAGCCGACATCCTAGGCCGCAGCTTGACAGGGCGTCTAGTGAGGATGGTGAGGATTGCAGGAGTGGGTCTACTGAGAGACGCTTTAAAAGGAAAAAGGAGCTTGAAGAGATGGAGTTGAAGCAAGGAAGTCTGGAAAAAAGGCAATCTATTAGCCCTCAGAGGAGAGATTCAGTTTCCCCTGACCTTTTTTCAAGAAGTACCAATTCATTGAAAGGGTGTTCCTCGATCGAGTCCCAGATGATCAAAGAAAGGGATGAATCATGCCAGCATATTGATGGATTCACTCCACAAGCAATCCCAATCTCTGGATCTAGTTGGGGCAAGATGGAACATCATGATCTGGAAAATGAGATCAATACAAATATGACTTCATCAAACCAAGGAATCAGTGCAGAAACTTCCGATGCTGGGTGCATTTCTAATGCGAACAATGGTGGTAGCCCAGAAAAAACCGATCAAGGGCTCTCACAGGGTGATATATGTGAGGCTAATTCAAAGCTTTTTTTGGATAGTGAACGCAAAAAAGTCGGTGTTTTTGAAGACGGATTAAGGGAGGAGTCAGAGGTTTTGGATTTAAGTTGTCTTTGCCCCTTACCTATTCATTTATCTTTTTCAAATATCTTCTTTTTAACTCTCTTGAATTATTTAGTTTTGACAGATTTTTTTCAACATTTTTTCTGATCTACAATCCTTGAGCATGGTCATATTAGTTTAGGATTAGGATTTATATTTGCATCACATTGATTTAATTATTTACACTGCTTTTGTTTCTCTGAAGGCTAATGGGCAGCATGGGATGGTGCTGAACTCTGGAGATGGAGTCAGCTCAGAACCTGTTCAGGAGACGGTGATGAGGCACGTCGAAAGAAATTTGGAACTTGCATATATTATTTAGTATTGTTATACCATTTTTGTCTTTATGTTGCTTTGTCTTGTTCTTTTGGCTGTTTCTACAGCAGGTTGAGTCTTACATCGAGCGCCTGAAGATTACAAGGTCAATCCATGGAACTGTGAAATAAAATGCTGAGTTAAATGAGACAGAAAGCCAGCAACTCGGGTAAGTAACATGATTGTCGCTGGCTTTCATTTGTTTCTGATTTTTCCAGGCAAGGTCGGATTTTCAATCTTGGAAGAAAGGAAATTAAAGAGAGGAGTAATCTGAAGAGCCCGCATGGTGCTTGAATGCCTTGTATAGTTTAAGCATGCTGTGGTGCCAGAGTTGTTCAGCTTTTTATGCTCCTAAAAGAGACTAGGGACTGTATTACACCATTTTAGCACTATGCTTCTCTTGTTGGTGGGTGTTGGTGGGAGTACTTAAATTGATGGGGGTGGAACTGTGTGTAAAGACAATAGTGGGTATGGAGTTGGGTTTTGGGGGTAGTGTTTGTTGCGTTTAACGAGGTTTTAACCTTGGTTTCTTGTACTTTACCGAGACCTAAACTTTGTACATTGCTCACCTGTCGTCTCTCTATTTCCCTCTTTGTTCGTTAGCAATGAGCGTTTGATCTCTCTCTCTCTCTCTGGGTATGTGCACGTGTTTGATAATTGATCGTCTTGCAAGTTTATGCATGTGTTGGATATTTCCTCATGTATGAAGTAACTTTTTCGTACTCGTAACAATTGGTCTTATGAATTCTCATTTTGGTAGCCTCTCAGGTCCCACACGACTTCGTTGTGTACCATGTATAAAAAGTGTTCATTTCTCAGTGAACAAGTAAAACTAGAAAAAAGGGAGAGAAATTGAGAATGCAACATACACACACACATATGTGTGTGTGTGCGCGCGCGCACGCACGCACGTGTGACTGCAATTAATTAGGGTAAAACTTGAGCTGGGATCTCCAACCTCTCGAGTAACGCGGTTATAAATCACTAGTAACCTTTAAAGATTGGTTCTCTGTCCTCAAAACTATTATTTTAATTTGGCTCTTCATAATAGAAGTCAATGGTGAAAGTTAAAATTCCACGGAAGTTACATTTGAATTTAGGCTGAATGTTCAGTGATTTGACTATTTTGCCCTTCAAATTTAAGTTGTGTGTGATTTGAGCTCTCACACTGACGATTTTCATGACGCGAAAATTCAAATTCACATATTTTAATATAAGGGTTCATTTGATTGCAAATGTGGAAAGAAAATATTTTCCAGAGAATTAAATTGCCTAGAAATTATTTTACTGAGAATTGTAATTAATTGTGTTTGATTAGTATAATTCTCCACTTTGTCTGTTTGGCTTTGTTTTTCATGAAAATTGTCAATTGAAGGGATAATTTTTTTTTATAATTAGGGATAGAATTTGTTTAGATTGCCAAAAAATTTAAAAAATTAAAATTGAAAAAAAATTGATGTTCGTTTGACTTTATTTTACATGAAAATTGTCAATATAAATAATAATCTTTTTTATAATTGTTGATAGATTTTGTATACATTGCAAAAAAGTAAAATAAAAATATTAACATGGAAACCAATTTCCCACCTAAAAGGCGGGAAAATGGTTTCCTTCAAATGGGTGAAAATGTGCACGTGTGGGGGTGGGAAGAATTTGTTTTCCAAGAAAAAAATCCTATCAAACAACTATTTTCCATTTTCCACGGAAAAAAGTGGCTATCAAACCTAGCCTAATAGAAACATAGAAACTCAGTTTGGGCACAAAGTTGCACTAATTGAAAGGTGAGAGAGTCTGGCCTAATTTTCTCATTAAATTATAGTGGAATTATTTTAGTTCTTTGGTTTAGATTTAATACTCCATCCATCTCATAAAAATAAGCTTGTTTTCATTTTCATACCGATTTAAAAAATGTAATTAATATTATTATAGCATTGACTATTCAATTGATTGGGCCTTATTTAATAAAACAATTATATATTGAGCTTTAACTTGGGCCCATCTCACTACTTTGCCTACTTCTCTATATATATGTGATTTCATTTCACACAAATTTATGCTTTCTAACATTATTAAAATCCTCCTCTCCCCCTCTTGTATTCTCTTTTTTTCTCGTCCGTCCGTTGATTTGATTGTTGTAGTACAAACGGTAGTCGAACTTTTTCTCAATCGGTAGCCTCTGCTTCATAACGAAGTGCTTAGTGTGCGGTGATGTCCACATGGAAAGAACGTGACCAGGATTCTGTTGGCGCATTTTTTAAGGTCTACAAATTTGCAAGATGCTTATTCATCATCTCTCAATATCGTCGAGCTTAGCTGTGATACTTCATCTATCCGAGGCCGCTTTGTAAAATTTCGATAGTTAGAGAGCTATTCACGGGACGTTTATTCCCCATCTCGCCAAATGCTTATTTCTAGTTTCGCAAAATGTTTATTTCTCACTTCTCATTATCGTCGAATTCAGCTATAAGACCTTATCTATCTAAGGCCGCTTGTAAGCCTCCGACAGTTCGAAGGTTATTCACAGGATGTTTATTCCCTACTTCGCCATATGTTTATTCATGGCTTACTAGATGTTTATCCCTAACTTTGCTAGATGCTTATTTCTTGGCCCTTACTATTATCGAGCTTAGTTGTAAGATCTCGTCTATCCAAGGCAGGTTGTAAGATTTCGATAGTTCGAGAACTATTTACTGGATGTTTATTCCCCACTTCGTCGATGCTTAATCCTGGCTTCGCCAAATGCTTATTCCTTCCCTCTCACTATTGTTGATCCCAGCTATGAGACCTTGTCTATCCGAGGCTAGCTTATAAGACTTCGATAGTTCGAGATGATTCACTAGCTCGATATTTATTACTCGATCTGCGAGATGCCTCACCATACAAGATGTCTCATTACAACAACGTTTATCTTCAGAGAGCTCATTACTCTTATGTATTAGCTATAACACATCTATATCTATCTTCAAAGAGCTCATCACGCCTGTGTCTGCTTGTCACAAGCTGATTATATACATTCAGAGCATCGTCTCTACAACTTATACATTCAGAGCATCGCCTCTACAACTTTTGTCCAAAGCATTGCCTCTGCTACTTATGTCCAGAGCATCGCCTTTGCAATTTATATTCAAAACATCGCCTCTGCTACTTATACATTTAGAGCATCGCCTCTACAATTTATGTCCAGAGCATCACATCTACTGTTTATACATTCAGAGCATCACTTCTGCAACTTATGTCCAGAACATCACCTCTACTACTTATACATTCAGAGTCTTGCCTCTACAAAAAAAATCCATGCATTATATGAATATGAGTACTTGGACTTGTGGGACTATTGTGATGCTAGTATTTTAATATCATTACACATTACTCCTAGCATATGCATAATATTGTTGCTTCCAAGTACGTATACCACATCATTTGCTAGCATGTCATGACATTATTTTCATGACAGCTACTGCATGTCATGTTATCTATATTTTCATATCATTATTGACATCATATGATCTACTATAATACATGATAAGAACTTTGCATATCATATCTTGGAGAAATTTAATTTGTCTTTATTTTCTTTATTGTTATTATTTAGATGAGCAAGTGGACCCTAAAATTATTTTGTGTATGTGCAGTGGATATATTATAGTGTATAACATGTTGATTTAGCTCATATTATAGAGGAGATGCTATCGAAATCTTGACAATTTATATTCGATATCTATCTTTCGATCCAATTCGTTAGTCTTCGATTATTTAGGCTCACACAAATATTTTTTGAGACAGTTCGTAAGTTCTCACTTATTAGAGCTGTTCATATTTCTGAGACAATTCGTAAGACCTTACCTACTTGACTGCTTATATTTCGAAATTCAACTTGTGCATGAATGTACAACTCAGACTCGAGGGACTATTATTACACCTATGAATTACGTGACATTGACTATTCGATTAATTGTGTCTTATTTGATTAAACAATTGCATATTGAGCTTGAACTTGGGCCCATCTCACTACTCGGCTCACTTCCTCTTCTCTATATATGTGTGATTTCGTTTTACACAAATGTCTAACATTATCCAAATCCCCCCTCTTGCACACTCTTTTTCTCTCGTTTGATCGTTGACTAGGCCGTCGGAATGCAAATGATCGTCTACTTTTTCTCGACCGATAGCCTTTGCTTCCGACGGGGTGTTAAGTGTGCAGGTGATAACGCTCATGTGAAAAGGACGTGACTGGGATTTTGCTAGCTCATTTTTTGAGGTCAACATATATTCTACTTTGCTAGTAGAAAATATATATTTTTCTTACAATTTGACTAATATATCTCTACAGTAAATAATTGTTTAAATACGAATGATTCATATTTATTGATAATAAGACACGTTAAATATGAATGTATTAGAAAATCAAAAAAATTAATTATACTAAGTTACCGAGTGAATTGCCTATTTGATCACTGAACTTTCAGTCATACTTTCGAGGGGTCATTGAACTTTCAAAATCACCTAAATCATCACTGAACTTTGCAAAGTGCTTCCACGGGATCACTAAACTTTACAAAATGTTTCTTGAAAGATCATAGAATTAGTGACCACTGGGAAACATTTTGCAAAGTTTAGTGATGAATGTGGTGATTTTTAAAGTTCAGTGACCTTGTGGAAACCTTTTGTAAAGTTCAGTGATGATTTGAGTGATTTTAAAAGTTCAGTGACTCCATGGAAGCATGACTGAAAGTTCAGTGATCAAATAGACAATTCACTCTTTAAGTTACCTATAGTTTGACAGAGATGAAAAGGAAAAGCAAGATATTTCTCTGGGGACTGAGGGAGTAATAAAAATTATAGAAACAAAGAAGAAAAATCCAATATTTACGCATATAAAAGAGAGAATTCAACATTTTATGTACGAGAAAATTACCTCAACTATTAACCAGTCAAATGTCTCACTCTGAAATCTCTCGATTTTGATTCCCACACTTTTTCTCGTTCACCTAATTTGGGTCTTTCAAGCTAAAAAATGACAAAGTTTCTCTTTTTGATTCATTCAGCATCTAGTCCGTTCTGATCGCATCAAAAAAAAAAACAGGCATTTACTGTGTGCACTTACAAAAACCTTAAAACTTTTGAGGGAAAATTGTCAATGAAGGAGGGAATGGGGAAGGTGGCGGTGGGTGCCGCGGTGATAGGCGTCGCGGCAGTTGTGGGTGTGGCAGCGGATGAAGTGCTCCGGGAAGTGGGCAAGGGCCATGGCTATTGTGAAAGAGTTTGAAGAGAAATGTGGGACCCCTGATATCAAGCTTAAGCAGGTGGCAGATGCCATGACAGTAGAAATGCACGCCGGATTAGCATCCGAGGGCGGCAGCAAGCTGAAGATGCTCATAAGCTATGTGGATAATCTTCCAACAGGGTACATTTTTTTTATCACCTTTTTGTTTATATAAATTGGTTTAGTATGAATAGATTAAATATTCTGTGAGGTGTAGAAGTAGGAATAAAGATAAAATTATGGTATGGCATGTTTGATAATGAGAATTGGATAGCATCCGACAGTATTGAGTTAGAAAAAGAAGTTAAAATTTTGTTAGTTACTATTGAGTGTTGATAATATGTACCTAACATGTATTTAGAGAATGAAGATGGTGGATGGGATGTGTGGTTGTACTAAAATGGATAAGATAAGAAACAAATGTATACAATGAAGTGGAGGTGGCTTCAATTGAGGATAAATTAAGTGATAAATGACATAGGCCCTGTTTGTCTTCCATTATTTCAAAATTCTTTTTTCTACGTACTCATTTTCAACCACAAATTCATACAATGAAACATTCTACACGTAAATCCAAAACTTTTCCCTACTTTTTAACCACGCATTCTTCAAAAATTCACTATTCAAAACAATGTTTTTAAAAAAAAAAAAAAATGGCCACCAAATAGGGGCTTAAAGTGCTTGAGATTGTAAAGAGGCTCGTGTTCATTAGAGCGATAAGATCTCAGTATTAAAACTAATACGGTATGTTGTAGTTGTTAAAGTTCTAGTTCTTTAGAAGAAATGAGCCAATTTCATTTCCGTGAAAAGAAAGTAAAAATGGATTTGCTTGCCTCCCTGTGAACAATGGTGGATGAAGCTGAAGTGATAATATTGGAATGAAGAAAAAGAAAGGAAGGAAAGAATATAAGGTACCAAGTACCAACTTGAATCCAATTCTAGAAGATCGAAATCAATGAACCCGCATGGAGTGACGAAAAAAATTCTTGTAGCTTATCTCAAATTTATTGGAAAGAATGCTTAGTTTGTTGTTTCATAAGATATTAGTACACATGATGCAATATAATTCTGGAAAGTTTCTCTTTACATCATCTTGGTATGCAATGTCGATTCATAAACACACATGTATGTATATGTGTATGCATGTTTGTGTTCATAGATATATATGTATGGAGGTGTGAGTTTGGTGTAATTGTATTCCCTTTTTTATGTTTATGTATAATACTAAAATAGATGCGCAGAAATAAATTTACATAGTGAAAAGAATTTAACTATTATTTAATGGATTGTTTGGAGTAATCCGTGTTTACTCTGTTTGGATTTATAAAATTGGGGGGTTTTGCAACAACCAGGGGCGGAGCCCCATATGGCCAACAATTTGTTGAATTAGTATGCTAAAGTTTGTGTGCACTTGCAATTAGCATGCTAAAGTTAAATGTAATAGACACTTGCAATATGACTAATCAAAGTTTTATCTTCCCAGCTTCGATGGGATGCATCTGTGATTTGACAGAGTTTTTATGTAACAATGAGATATTCAAATTTTTTTAAAGACAAAAAGACAATACATTATTGTATAAAAATTTGTAATTCTTTTTTTGAATAAGGTTCTACAAAACAAAAAAGCAATACATCGTAGCATAGAAATCCAATTTTTTGAATGAGATAATTTTTGAAGATTTATTGTACAACAATATCAAAGTATGAAAACTCGTAACAAGTGTAACTTACAAACTGTGTCATTTTTAATATTTTTGTAATATTGTTTTATTTTTATGATCATTAAAAAGTTTGACGTCTATTAAATTGTGCTCGCACTGAACAAATTTCCTAGCTCCACCTCTGGAAACAACTGAGCTAAGTTGCATAAGAAATAATATTTCTACATTTTTGCATTCCAATAATTTTGCTGTAGTTCCATTGAAATTTTTTAACTTACTCAAATTATTCTTCACTTGCTGCTAAACTTGGTTACCATTTTTTTATTTCAACCCATTTTGATTTGGTATTGTTTCTGGTGCTTCTTGTGAACAATGGACTTCTCTATAAATCAAGACTAAAGACAAGAAACATCGTGTTATATCTATTGATAAAAAAATTTAAATGTGAAAAATCAGTCCTTGTGCAGAAGCTGCAATTTTAGTTATAGCTGGTTTTTTTTTTTTACAAATGACTAAAGGAGAAATTGAGGCATGCATAAAATTTAAATTTTATGTACGATACTGTTGAGTTTATAGACACCAC
>CAIGRH010125668.1:0-18181 GCA_903798295.1 Fraxinus nigra | reverse complement strand
AACATTATTAGCAAATTTATTAGTTGGAGAATGTTTAAATTGTTTTTCAAAGACGAAATTTTATGATCCTGATTTAAATTTATGAATGTTTTGTTATTTAGTAAAATAGAATTTTATTTCCGCATTTTAAGTACATGAAAATTATTGTTGTAACACCTCGAGAAATATGAAAAATTGGGGCATTACAGTTATATATATGTAATTACAGATAGGGGCACAAGAAAAGTTATACATTGAAAATTTTAAATATAAGCTCTTTAATTTAAAAGGTCCTGGTAGCACTAAGTTTGACTTCATAATTTAAGGAATATATTTATTCCCCAGTGATTAGTTGCGCCTCCTTTCTCATTGATTTAATAAGGTTTTGGGACTTGCTCATAGAAGTTTAGTGGTACTTTTCACACATGTGCTGTACAATTTACTCCATGTGGGTTTAAAATAATTTATGCATAAAAAATTATTGTTTAGGAATTATGCCTGCATAAATAAGAAAATAACTGTTCATAATTTTATATTTAAAAATCCTTAAAAATAGTTGTTTCAAAAGAAAATTTTATTCTTCCGTCACATGTGTTGCCTAATTTTGCATAATTTATCCATGTGTACTTTTTTTACTCATTCATCGACGTGTTATTTATAATATTGCTATTCTTCCTTTGTTATTCGTAACAAAGTGTTTATTTCAGAAAGTTGATAAAATTTGAATTTGATATTTGAGTTGGGGGGAATCATACTAATTACTTGATTGATAGATAATCTAACTACCATGATTAGATATTTTACTTATTGATATTATGTTATGTGTTTTGTATAGTATCAATATAATTATTTTGTGTTGCTAGTCAGCTATTTATCTAACTTAGGTATATGCCTTAATAAAAGTTTCCTCTTGCATTTCACGTGGTGGTGCTGTTTTCACATATTTCAGGAAATATGTATGACAAGATTTGAGTTAAAGTTTGAGAGTTGAATCTTTGGGTAGATTGATTTTTTTTTTTTTTTTAAGTTTGACTTTAAAATAAATGATTTTATCATGGAATGCCAATGGGGAGTTTGTTAGGTTTTTATTTGTAATTGATTATTCCTTAAACATAATTAAAGTATTGAAGTTGTAATTAAACTCAAAAAATCAATGGGTTGATAGTATAGGTCTTGAAGGGATCAAACAGCTCAAAATATCCTAGAAGATTACATATGACCAATGGGATGCAATTAAAAGTTAAAGGAGTATTAAAGTGCCGTACAAGTTATGCTCTAAATTCTTAGACACAAGTTGCGATACATTGTTCACATAGAAAAAAATGTGAATTTGAAAAATGCTAATTCTAGAAGAATTGTAACCCTTTAAGTTATCTTTTTAACGTAATTTGAATCACCTCGATCTAATATCGGGAGAGAGACATTTGATGAGAATACTGTCGACTAGTCGGGAAAGCTAGTTGGTCGCCACTAGGGGCTCGAGCAGTCGTGTTACGTGCCCAAACCCTAGATCGAAATTTTTTAACATTTTTACAATTACAAACACATCATATTATATGTACCCAAGTCATAATCCATCCCAAACCATCTCTGCTCCATTGATTGAGCCATTTTACATTCAAGAGAACATCCTACAAAGATCAAACAACAATTCCATAATTCTCTTAATTCAATCAAAAGATCAAAACAAAATATCTAAAGATCAAACACCACAAATCCTTACATTCACTTATAAGCCTTCAAAGTTCTAAAGTTGGAGAAGAGGCATTTTGAGTTTCAGCGCTCCGAAACGAGTTTGTTCTTAGTGATAAAGTGGAGAGAAAAGTAATCTAGAGTTCTAGAAAGTGCAGGTCGTAAAATCGAAGAGTTCTTTGGCAATTTACAAGTTTTGTGATCAGAGTGAGCTAAGATTTAGCAATGTCTAAACCAAATGTAAGATAACTTTTCTAGTAAATCTTTTTGACAAGGTTTACTCGGAGGTTTTTGATCCTTGTGAAGAGTTCTTCAAGGGGTTTTTCTCTTTCATCAAATTATAGTGTTATTTACTTTTTATTTCTTTGTTATGAATGTTTACGTGATTTGTTTAATTAGGATTTAATTGGATTAATAACTTCAATCATCTAGAACCAATAAATGGTGAGTTGTTGCATTTTATTGTTGATTGTTTTAGTTTCGCATATTTGGGTTTAAATGAAGTGACATAAATATTTCCTAACATTTCTGAAAGAGAGGGGTCTCAAGAAAATGGATGGTGGGAATGAAGTGGATGAATGAGCAACATGTGGTTACATATGGTTTTACCCGTTGTATATTTTTCTTCGGAAGGACAACCACGCTGTGTACTGGGCTTTTTCCAGATTGGTTTACAGGGATCTACTTGGCAATATTTTATTAGGAACTGGGCAAAGAAAAAAAAACAACTACGCAACTCCTGTGAATTTGTTTGTACAGGATCCCTGTACCAACAGATTAATCCTTGGTAGGAAGACAAAGAGCACGAGCTATGGAATGTGCTGAAAAGTTACATGCTTATCGAAATTAAGAAATGAATTCGTGAAATAACCGGTAAAACACATAAATATCTCGAAACAATAAGTCTAAAAGTAGTACATTTGAGACAGCATAAAAGTGAGGTGAAGAAAATGTATTATCTAATGAGAACATTTCCAAGTTGTTGGAATCATATTGTTGTTGAATGTATGGAAAAGCACCTCATCCGGCTTAACTATTTATTAGGATTTTAATGTGAAAATTGAAGAAAACTATAGAACTAAATAAATCTAAATATCTGAGTCAAAGTTAGTATATTAGTGACTTAAACAATTGTTGATCAATGTCGATGTAATGTGTTTCTTTGTCTAGTAGTTATATAGAAGACTTGAATGTAATGTCATGTAAATGTATGGCATCTTTTAATCAATATACGTGTTTTGTTTAATGCATATGGTTGAAATATCTAATTTACACTATACATGATTAATTATTTAATT
The DNA here is from genome assembly GCA_903798295.1 of Fraxinus nigra. Lineage (NCBI taxonomy): Eukaryota > Viridiplantae > Streptophyta > Magnoliopsida > Lamiales > Oleaceae > Fraxinus > Fraxinus nigra. Next base: position 15,212 of record CAIGRH010125668.1, on the reverse strand, counting down.
TAATGGGAGTTCTAAGGTTGTAAGAGGTCATGTAATTCTTACCTTGAACTTAAGATTTTTTTGCTGAGAGATTACTTATTTTGACAATGAATATTAGGATAATGAATGATGGTTATGATTTGAGTGAACTTTCGACTCTATGCCTAATATTAAATTATCATAATTATTAATTTACACAAGTGCAAGATGCCATGTGTACATAGATAGACATTTATATAATTGTCATTCAAACTTTGGTAGACCACGACATCAAAGAATATCATTGCAGACCTTAGTAAGTGTGATAAATTGAATTGCGATAATTAAAACACTTGGTCCCATAAAATTTGGTATGCACGGTGGGAACATGACGGTCTTGAAGGCATTAACAATGTGATGGAAAACCTATGTATGGGTCAGATTTCTCAACAAAAAAAAAAAAGATCAAGAAACTTACTAGGCATGGAAAATGAAAATTTCCGGTTCTCATGCAATTTTGGTATGTTCTGTGGTGGATGATTGCATTTACAAGTGTTACTAGTTTAGACAACTCACCATTAAGTTCAATATTTCTTATGAAGATAATATCAAACAAAATGTAAGGACTATGTCTGACATGATCAAGGGGCTAAGTTTAGCTGGTTATATATTATTTGATGAACAAGAATCTCAAGTTTCGATCCGCTCCGTTCCTGATAACTGAGAACATCTTAAAGTCAATCTGACTCATAATGACAGCATCAAAACTTATGCTAATGCTGCCCGCCATGTTAAACTAGGAAATGGGAAACTAATTAGTGCAGCTAAATCTCTAGAACATGCTTTTGTGGCTAAGTTTAGTTCTAAAAAAGCTTCAGGCGTAAGGCTTAAGGAGATCTAGAACCAAGGCAAGAAAGGGAAAATAAGAGATTGGACATGTACCTAAACATAACAAGCACAATTGCAACAAAAAGGGAAAATAATTTGGAAAAAAGAAAGACGAGAAAGTTGATCTACAATTGTCAAGTGATAGATCACTTTGCTCAGGATTGCCCTGAGCCAAAGAAGATAGCTCCTATAAATTCTTCTTGTAGTGATGCTCATGTTTCTAGAACTTTTATGCTCATGTAACTAGAGATTGAGAAGTGTTTTTTTGGAGTCTCACTATTCTAAATCGGTACAAAATGGATATATATTGGAAAAAGTTGTAGAGTGGATGTTAAAGGGACAGGTACAAGTAAGTTACATTTGCATTGAAGTCTTACTATTTTCCTTCATGATTTCATGATAGCCTAAGGATAACTAAACAAAAGGGGGTGAATTGGTTTTTAAAAGCTTTTTTGAATAATTAATCTAAACTCAAGCAAGTAAAAACTAAACAGATCAATTCAAATAATAAGAACAAATATGAAAGCGATGAGTACAAGGAAAGAGAGGATGCAAATGATATAATTGTGAATGTTCGATCCAAGACAATGATTTATGTGCTCCGTTATCAAGGTCTCCGACACGATCAAGGCATTTTGATTATATTGATTGACTTATGGTGCAATCAAACCCTTTACAACATTTTCGGCGACTTACAAACAAGGAGCACCGATCCAAATACAATATTGAGTTTTACGGGACCTCAATATGACCTACAAATTTAAAGATGAATGATTTTACTATTTAGATCTTCACTCTTAATAAATAATATACACAAATTAAGTATAAAGAGAGAAATAGTCTAACACTTAATTAAATAGCAATGAATGAAGTTCAAGTATTAGATGAGAGAACTTTAATGAAAATGATGATTTTCAAAAGTTGATTTAATTAATCCAAATTTTTTAAATTAAGTGTTTGAAGAATTAAAAAGATGTAAGCTCAAAGAATGTTACTCAAGAAATGCTCACTTTAATGATCTTAAAGAATGTTTTATTCAATGCAAAAAGTAGATGTACTTATAGAATTTAAAACGTTGAAAAAATTTGGGAGTTCGGATGACTCATTCGGTCGACTGCCTCTTGTTCAGATGACCAATATAGTCATTTGTTAAGAAAAGTCTAAGGTTAGAATGGTCAAATTTTGGACTGTTGGGAATCTTCGGTCAACCTCCTCTTCCGGCCCGTCGACCGTCGAGTAGTTCTACGTTTTGACTCCATTTGTTTTGATTTGATGGTTTTGAAAGGCATGGCCTTTTGGAGAGTATTTTTAAATAACTTTTCAAGATAAAAGTTTTTTTCAAGTCCAAATATCATTTTTAAAAGTCATTTTTACATTTGATCAAATAATTGCATTTGGATGACTTTTAATGCAGAAAATTGTTTTGTATAGAAGGATTTTGAGTTTAAGCATTCATTACCATATATCAAAGTGTTAGTACCATTATACTTTAGTTAAGAAACTAAGTATTTGATCTTGCTCCGAAATTCAACTCTTAAGTTCTTGAATGTGACTTCGTCTTGACATCCTTCATGAGTTCGAGTTGTGATGATAGCCTTTAATCTTTTAACGACCATAGATCAATTTTCCATCGTATGCATTGAAAAATTATAATCACTTGAATTCAACTTGTTAGTAAACAAGATTAAGTTGTTTGTTATAATCAAAACTTTGAGGTTTTAATCAACCATAGATCAACGATTTCTCCCTTTTTTATTATGACAAAATTGAACAATAGATAAGAAATATAAATCTTAAATTTTGCATATAATCCATATAATCCCCCCAATCTTTTACAAATCAATAGCCATTTACTTTAAAGTATATGTTCATCAAGGCGAGCATTTTTTTATCATCACATTTTCATCAAGCATATCATCTCATATATTTCCCCATTTTGTCATAAGTAAAATGATATAGCATTTAAGATTAAAACACACCCATAGGAAACAGTACAAGTTTTCCCCCTTAAGCAAGCTCATGAAGCCAAAAAAATTGCAAAATATAGGATATCACATACAAAGGCAAGTCAATACATAAGTTTACGAAAGGTAACAATACAAGAGGTTAGATCAACATAAGGACTAAAACACATATGCATAAAGTCATATCTAAGACTCCAGAGGAGGCGGTGTTGGAAATAGTGCAACAAACCGAGGATAAAAGGCATTTTATTGAGCCTGCATTGCCTCTTGTTGAGCGTTGTAGTAAGCATAAAAGGCATCGCTCTGAACCTGCATTGCCTCTTGTTAAGCTTGTATTGTATCTTGTTGAACTTGCATTCGGTGAAGCATCCCGCCAAAGTCAACGGAGAATGTAAGTGAATCGATGCGTCCATTGAGAAGATTGTAGTGATTGTCGGTAAAAGCAAAACCACCGAAAAGTGGAGGAGTACTCAATCCCGGGATATCATGAAGAGGACTAGGAAACTACGATACATTATCCTCACGATTATTGCCGATGTCGTCTTCATCTCCTTCGAAGGGTAATGTCGAAAGTTCTGAGTTCTGATCAAATCTCTTAGTATGGGCCACCCATTGCCCATTCTCCTTGACAATGTTCATTTGTTTAAGAGTATGAGTATTGATAATGTCGGTGGGAAGCAGAAAAATGAAGACCTCATCATTTAAAGGGATTTCAAATTGTTTAAAAAATTTAGCAAGCGCATGCTGAAGGGTAAACCTTGATGCGAGTGACAGAGTGGATGATTTTCATGTGACCAATGATAATTGTTGGAAAATCTAATTTTTGCCTGACTAAAAAAAAATCAAGAAGAAATAGGTCGAAGTGAGTAGCTTCGTCAAGACAACTTTTCTTAGGAAGGATAACGTGGGCAATGATAATGTGTAAAACATTACAATATAAAGTGAGTTGGTTTGAATTAAGTTTTCTCGGATGTTCAAAATTATAATCGTCAAAGGTTGGGTGAGCCATATGACAAAACATTTGAATCGTACAATCTCCGATCTAGGAAAGAACGTACAAGGGTGTTCGTAACTATAATCCTTTTTCCTTTTAGAAAACAAGAAATGCTACCCGTACTAAGAGTATAAACCATATTTTTGTAAAACTCTTTCATAACCATAAGATATGCATTTTCTTCCATAGATGCAATCGAGACCCAACTAATGCTTATGAAGAATTCTTCTATATGAAATATAGGTACTTGATGAGTAAAATCCACAAAACCTACGATCTTACCTATGAGGATGGATGAGTTATCAAAATGATTTTCTGGCACCTCGGGTTCGTCCTCTGATGAAGAAGTTGGCAACCTCTCCCTCCTTGGTTTCTTCCCCAATATTTTGACCCTTGGCATGATAAAAAAAAATAGAAGGAAAATTTAGAAGGTGGTCGACCGTCAAAGTGAGAAAAACTAAAGTTTTAGTTGAAGAAAATTGGGGATTTTAAGAGTTTAGAAGAGAAAAAGTAACGTGTTTTTGAAATCTTGAAGATTAATGGTGGATATTGTAACGCCCAAAAATTTCACAAACATTGGAGTGTTACCAAAAATTCAATTTTTTTTGCGGAACGATAAAATAATATTCTTTAAATAAAACTAACCGGAATATCCATAATGAAAACATAATCATAAATAAAATAAATGTCTTTGAATAAATTAAACTGACCAATAATTTAATGAAAAAAATAAACTTAATGTTTTATCTCTTAATTCTTCTTGGCAGTCGTATCACCATCCCACCACTATTCCAATCGATCCGAACTAACCTTTAAAATTTTGTAAGAGTGAGTATTTAAAAATACTCAGTATGATACGTGCAGTTTCCATACATAATTATATTACAATAAGATAAACACTTCTTTCTTATGAAGTATATCAATGACCAAGCGACACACTTATCTTAGGTCCACACTTATCTTAGGTCATCTTAAATTCCTGTATGATCTCTTATCTCTTAATAAAGAGCCCAAAGTTCCACTGGAAATTCATGCATAAATTACTGAATATAAAAGTATAAGAAAATAAACCACTTGCACAGGAGTATCTTACCTTCATTGATCAAATGAGCTTTTGAAAAAAATTTACTAACAATTTACAACTGCTTTATACGAAAACTGTTGAGAAAAATTCTTTGATGGTGAATTACGGGACAATTGCACACTATTTATAGTTAAAATTCTCAATTGAGTTTGTATACAACTAGAATTTAAAATGATGTATATAAAGAATTTGGATAAGAATTAATTTCAAAAGATAGAATTATGATTNTAATAAAGAGCCCAAAGTTCCACTGGAAATTCATGCATAAATTACTGAATATAAAAGTATAAGAAAATAAACCACTTGCACAGGAGTATCTTACCTTCATTGATCAAATGAGCTTTTGAAAAAAATTTACTAACAATTTACAACTGCTTTATACGAAAACTGTTGAGAAAAATTCTTTGATGGTGAATTACGGGACAATTGCACACTATTTATAGTTAAAATTCTCAATTGAGTTTGTATACAACTAGAATTTAAAATGATGTATATAAAGAATTTGGATAAGAATTAATTTCAAAAGATAGAATTATGATTACTTTTAAACTTTATCAAATTCAGATTGCAATCAAACTTTATTTAAATCACAAAAGATTATCATTATCAAAATCAATATTTATCACTTTATCGATACATAATTATTTGGCTCAAATAAGATAGGAATTTAAAATCTATTTCATTTTAGTCCTCATTTTTTTTTTCAAAATATTAAAAATATACTATATAAAACAGATAATTTTTATACTAAAATTTTCGGGGCATTACAAATATAGTGAATTTGAATGTAGATCTATGGAGAAGAAGAAGAAAAGTGAGAGAAATGAGGTACGGAAGAGCTTAAAACATAATAAATCTCGACAGTCCGATCGACCAAACTTTTTTTTAACCAAACTTTCTGGTTTTCAGTTGACCACATCTGATCGAACAAACATCATTTGATTTTCTTTAACGCCATACTAAACTAGACATAGAAAAAAAATTAACTAAGAACATATGGTATGAATTTCATTTAGTCATGTATTTCGAAGTCATCAATAATCCCCAAACCTCTTCGAATATGTGAGAAACTATCAAGCGCTAGAGGTTTAGTGAAAATATCGGCCAATTGATTTTTCGTATTTATAAATTCAAATACAATATCTCATTTTTGTGCATGATCTCTTAGGAAGTGATGTTTAATCTCAATGTGCTTATAAACTCTTTTTACGGCACTAAGGTGTGATTCTTTAGAATTTGATTGAAATCTAACGCATGAAACACACACAAAACATAATATTTAGTCTACTTGTAGTTAAGTAAAGAAGGACTCCAATCATACCTCGATATTTATTTACATCAACAGAAATACCTTGATCGTTTTTATCCAATTTTATGGATGTGCGCATCAGAGTGTTCATTGGCTTCAAGTCTTCCATTTCAAACCTCTTGAACAAGTCCAATATATATTTATGTTGACTAATGAATATCCATCATTAGTTTGTCTAATTTGGAGTCCAAGAAAGAGTTTTAGGCCTCCCATCATACTCATTTTGAACTCCTTGCTCATGCATTTAGAAAATTCTTCACATAGAGAGATATTAGTCACACCAAAAATAATATCGTCAACATAAATTCGAACGATTATCATATCATCCTTTTTAGTTTTGATAGAGTAGTATCGGCTTTCCCTATTGAAAAATCGTTTGAAATTAGAAATTTCCTCAATTTTTCATTCCAAACTCTAGGAGTTTTTTTTAAACCGTAAAAAGCTTTTCTAAGTTTAAAAACATGATGCGAATACTTGTGATCTTTAAAACTAAGTGGGTTGCTCTACATAAACTTCATTCTGAATATAGCCATTTAGAAATGTACTTCTGATATTCATTTGATAAAGAGTGAATCCTTTATGGCAAGCAAATGCAAGAAGCGTGCGGATAGATTCTAATCTAGCAAACAGTGCAAAAGTTTCCTCAAAATAAATCCCACCTTCTTGATTGTAACATTAGGCCATTAATCTAGCCTTGTTACGCACAATTATTTCGTTTTCATCTCATTTATTTCTAAAAACTCACTTTGTACCCATAATGGTTTTATCATTTGGTCTGGTGACTAAATCCCAAATATGATTTCTTTCAAATTGATTTAACTCTTCTTACATAGTTACAATCCAAAATTCGTCAAACTCGGCTTCTTTGAAGTTTTTTAGTTCAATTTGTAAGACAAAACTATGAAGATGGTTTTTTGTAGAAGCTCTAGTAATTATACATTTATATGGATCACTAATAATTAGTTCTTTTGGATGAGAAGGAATAAACCTCCATACTTTTGGTAGAGTAGGATCATTTGACACTTCAGAAGGTTTTATTTCACTTTGTTGAACTTTTGCTTCTTCCTTGTATTCATCTATTGGATCTTCCTTGTTTTGATCTTGAATATTCATTTGTTCGAATGAAATTTCTAATCCTACATCATTAGCAATACATTTCTCAAGATCAAGAAGATTAATTTCATCAAAAGTAATATGCATCGATTCTCCAATGACTAGAGTTCATTTGTTAAAGACTTTATAAGTTTCGCTAGTCGATGAATATTCTAGAAAGATTTCAATATCGAATTTTTAATCAAATTTTCTCAAGTTCTCTTTTGTGTTCAAAATAAAGCATTTGCAACCAAACCCTTTGAAATAACCAATATTTTGAATTCTATTTTCCAAAGCCCATTAGGAGTTTTAGTTTTTTTCCACTAACTAAAACTCTATTAACAATGTAGCAATTGGTATTAATGACTTCAACTCAAAAGTACTTTGGTAAGCTATATTTGTTAAGCATAGTCCTAGCCATTTCTTGCAATGTGCGATTCTTTCTTTCTATTATATTTTGTTGAAGTATTTTAGGAGCCGAGAAATTGTGTTCATATCCATTTTCATTACCAAAATCATCAAATGCAATATTATCAAATTATCCACCATGATCACTTCTAATAGTTGTAATGTGGTATCCATTTTCAACTTTTTTTTACAAAAATGTTTAAATACATTCAAGGCTTCTCCTTTCAGATTTAAAATAGGACCCAATTAAATCTAGAAAATTCATGGACAATAACGAATGCATAATGTTTGTCACCTAAGCTAGCAGTTCTAGAGGGTCCAAAAAGGTCCATGTGGAGAAGTTGTAGTGGTTTGTAGTTGAAGTGTAGTTTAGGTTTAAAAGAGTTTTTCTCTTGTTTTTCAAATTGACAAGCTTCACAAATTTTATCTTTCTCAAGTTTTAAATTTGGCAAACCTTTGACAAAATAATTTTTGGAGATTTTTGAGAGAATATCCATGCTAACATGACCTAATCTCCTATCCCACAACCAAGTATCCCTTTTTAAACTTGATAAGCATTTTGCATCACTTTCAAATTCGATATTAATGATATAAACATTTTTATTTCGGCTTCCTATAAGCACCACCTCTTTTGATGTAGCATCTTTAATAAGGCACTTGGAATAATCGAATTTTATATGATATCCTTTATCACATAATTGACTAATACTAAGCAAATTATGTTTGATGTTATCTACTAATAAAACATTTTCAATTGAAGGAGAAGAATGATTATCAATGTTTCAAATTCCAATAATTTTTGTTTTTGCATTGTCTCCAAATGTGACATGACCTCCATCTTTCTTTTTGAAGTTTGATAGTAACATTTTATCTCTGATCATATACTTTGAACATCTACTATCCAAGAACCATTTTCTCTTTATCTTCTTCGGTGCTTATAAAAATAATTTAATCTTTGATCTTTGATACCCATACAAGTTTGGATAGTTGGTAGTTAGTTTTAGCGGATTCTTGAATCCACTTGTTCTTACTTTCAAAGTGTAGCCTCATTTGATTACACAATTATAAAAATATGTCCATCATTATTGCAAAAGCTACATGTAGTGCTTGAAAGAGAGGAGTTTGATGCTTTGACAAATAAATTTCTGAAAGATTTTTGTTTCAAAAATGGTTTATATCCAACTCCTTTGTCAAAAACGCACTTTTTATCACCAAGTATTAAATCAAAGTTTTTCTTATCTTGAGTATATTTGTAATAACCTTAGTTAGATCTTCAACTTTTTTTTCTTTTAAAGAGAAATTTTCTTTAATCAAAGAATCATAATCAACATTTTCCCTTTGGAGCTCCTTTCCAGCTTCTAAAATCTTCTTCATTCCATTTTTCATCAAATAGTGTTTCTTTTTAAGAATTGAGTGATTTAAGGCAAGCTTTTCAAATTCCTCAAGAATTTCATCATAGGAGGTAGATAAATCATCATATGAACATTTTTCAATAGGATTTACATCATCTTCGATTGTCATGAAGCAAATATTGATGACTTCTGCTTGACTATCATTTTCATCATGATCATTATCGTCACTTTCATCTCATGTTACTTGGAGTGCCTTTTTCTTGATACCCTACTTCTTGTTTGGACACTCGTTCTCTTGTGACTGGGTTTGTCACAATCATAGAAAATGATTTTCTTGCTTCTTTCTTTGCTATTTACTTCTTTCTTTTGGAATCTTCGATTATTTCTAAAACCTCTCCATTTTAAGAACTAGATCATCGAGCTCTTCATCACTTATATTCTCACTTATAGTTCATTCTTCAATTACCGATCTTAAAAGCAATTTGACGCTTAGAAGGTTCATTTGATTCCTCTTTTCTTTTCCTAGTTATCTCCTTAGTTTCGACGTTGTTGAGCTCATAAGTTATCAAAACTCCATAATGTTCTTCCAATGGATATAAGTTGATATCTTAGGAATTCTTTATCAACATCCTTATTGAACTCCAATCTTTCGATAGTGACCTAAGCATTTTACTTACAAGCTCACCATTAGTAAATTTACGATCAAAGCATTTGAGACCATTAACAATGTTTGTGAAACGAGTAAATTATGTCAACAATATGTTCATCTTGTTTTATGAAAAAAAATTCAAATTCTTTAACCAAAGGACTAATTTTGGATTCTTTTACTCTACTAGTACCAACATGTGTAATTTCTAATACAAGCCAAATATCATATGTAGAATTACATGTGCTAATACGATTAAATTTATTTATATCCAAAGTGCAATAAAGTAGATTTTTGGCTCTAATATTTAAAAATAATTTTATTTTATCATCCGCGTCATACTCGTCTCTAGGCTTTGGAATGATTTGATCAGGTTTGCCATCTACTTTAATAATCTTGGTAGGCACATAAGGGCCATACTCAATAACTTCCCAAATGTTAGAATCTATTGATTGAATGTAAATCATCATCATCATATCTTTCCAATAATTATAATGTGTGCCATCAAAGAATGGATGATGATTTGCAAAATGCCTCTCAAGATTTTGAAAATTGTGATTAGCCATTACTCAAGATTATTAAATATTTTAATTCAAAATGAGTGAATTGCTCTAATACTAATTGATGGCCTAAGGATAACTAACCAAGAAGGGAGTTGATTGGTTTTTAAGAGCTTTTTCGAAGAATTAATTTAAATTTAAGTAAGTAAAGACTGAATAGATCAATTCAAATAATAAGCGCAAATATGAAAGTGATAAATAAAAAGGAAAATGATGCAATCGATAAACTATAGAGGTTCGGTCCAAAGTAATGATTTATGTCTTTCGTTATCAAGCTCACCAGCACGAGCAAAACTTTTTCATTATATTGATTAACTTGTGGTGCAATCCAACCCTTTACAATGCTTTCGGTGACTTACAAACAAGGATGATCGATCATTATACAATATTGAACTTTATGGGACCTCAATATGACCCAAAATTTTTAAAAATTAATGATTTTACAATTTAGATATTCTCTCTTAATAAATAATATACACAAATTAAGTATAAAGAGAGAAATATAATAACACCTAATTGAATAGCAATGAATGAAGTTCAAGTGTTAGATGAGACAACTTTAATGAAAAATATGATTTTCAAAAATGAATTCAATCAATCCAAAGTTTTCAAAGTAAATGTTTGAAATTTTTTTAAAAAAATATGTAAGCTCAAAGAGTTTTGCTCCTGTAAAATTGTTTTATTCAATGCAATAAGTAGGTGTATTTATAGAGTTCAAGACATCAAAAAATTTGGGATTTCGGATAACTCGTTCGGTCAACCGTCTCTTGTCCAGATGATATTTGTCTAATGGTATCATTGTGTTGGATTGTGAACCAAACACTTATAAATACTATATAAATAGATATTTTTTTATGAATTTTATCTTGTTCTGAAGATATGAATATGGACATATGTGTTTGGCATGCTAGATTATGGCATATTGGCAAGAGAAAATCAATATATTAGCTAAAGAAGTCTTACTAGGTTCAATATTTAAGGTCTCATTACCTAGTTATAAGTGTGTTTTACTTGCTTATTCGTGCTTACATAATTGATTTATATTTACAAATTAAGAGAACTTCTACTTAAATTAGTTTAAAAATTAGACTGTTTGTAAAACTCGAATTTGAAGCAAAAAAGGAAGATTTCGAGCTTAGTCAGAGTTAGTTCGAAGCAATTGAAGACTAATCAAATTTTACAGGATTCATGAAAATCATTACGAGATCAATTGAAGGAAGGTCGCAAGTTTTGGGGGTGAAATTTAACTTACGAAAAGTTCGAGAACTAAATTTGAAACTTCTAGATCTAGAGGATGACCAATTTTGGATGATTATAGAGGTAAGGGACCATCATGGATGCCTTTGAAAGTTGCGATATCAATATTTAAAAGTGGGATAAAAAGGAACAAAATCGTACAAAAAACATGAAGTAGGTACCAAAGAGTAAAAGCTAGAAAATTATAAAGGTGACTGCAGTTTGTAAACCGCAATCAACCCATGGTTACACAAATTTGCTATTTATCATGATCCGACCGCAATTGAGGTCTAATTATATTTTGGCCGTGGTTCGGCCGTAGTAAGCAAAACTGTAGCCTATTCAGGGCTTCATTTATGTTTTATATTTTTTTTAATTCTAGGGTTATTTTGATCCTTTTTCGAGGAAGGGCTTTCAAGGTGATTTGAGCACTATGTAAAGACTTATTATAGGTCAAATAAGTGGGTTAGACACGATACACAAACAAGAGAAAAGAGAAGAAGATATAAGGAGAAGAGGATGGAAAAACTAGGGTCTCAACAACATGATTGAAGAATGCGGATTCTTGGCGTAAGAAAATTATTTTTTTTCTCTTTTTTCTGTAGACTCGTTGGTGAACTCCAAGATTTTTTTTGTTCTTTCATTATGATTTGTAATTAGACTAATGATGTATCTAATTTTGAACCTCTGATTTCAACTTTCAATATTCTCCTATTTAATTAATTCATGTATTGATTTTCAAGGGTTGAATAACGAAACTATCAAATCACAAAACTGAACCGAAACCACCTTTTTAAAAGGTTTTGAGAAAAACTAAACCTTCTTGAAATGACTTGATTTAGATTTCAATCTTTGCAAATCATTTTAAACTGTGAACCGTTTTAAAAAAAGTTAAAAATATTAAATTTAAATTTTATTGAACCCAATTAAAACTCTGAACCGTTGATTGCAAATATGATTGACGTGTTGATTTGACCTAAAAATGGTTGCATAATAATATGGAACCTATAGTGATTCGCCACTATTTGGATGAGATAAAAGCATTGAATAGTTCACAAAAAATTATATAAGGTATTATCATATTTGATTTTTCTATTCATTTTCTTTTGTTAGTTGTTTTATATCATTTAACTATATTCAATGAATTCATTTGCTATATTCTTATTATTATGGAGAGAATAAATCGCGTGTTACAATTGTAGATGTTGTGCCAATTTGTACAACTAATAAAATAAAATATATTTATCATATTGTTGCATTATAATTATTAGAATTATAGAATTATAAAGTGAAAAAATGGTTTGAATTGGTTTGGTTTGGTTTGAAAAAAAATTTCAAACGGCTTCAAGTGGTTTGGTATGATATTTTGTCACAAACTGTCCAAATCGATTTTTGTTCACCCCTAAATTTTACTATTCTTCATGCTTTGAAATCATAGGACAATATTTCATTGACTTTTGAATTTATAACAAAGCGAAAGGATCAGTGTCATACATTTAGACCGTATAGTAAAATTCGGTAACCGAATAAAAGGTAGAGGTACACTTTTATTATTACTATAGTCTTTAATTGAATTTTTATGTGAGACTTATTTTGATTCATATAAAGATATTGTGTCGACTAGGTTAGATAGCATTGATTTAAACTTGGACCTATATTGATTTAATTATTAAATTTGATCGAGCAAAACTCTAGGAATTGAACTTGAGATGTAGGAAATATCTATGGTGAAATTGTGAGTTACAACACTTTAGCAATCATGTTTGATTGTTTAGGTTTTTTTTTTTTTTTCCTTTAGTTAATATTAGATTAATCAAAATCTTGTCATCAATGTTTGTTTACTCAAATAGAAGTTAGGAATGGTTAGATTAATCATTAAATAGATTGTCCTCATAGGAATGATAATTCAAAGTTTTAGCCTTTTTGGTTCACTTTATTACTTATTTAATTGACATCCTATACTTATAACTATCACGCAACAGTACCTAATGTTGCTCTATGTCATAACTAAAGGTTTCCCGGCTTTGAATTTATTTTATAAAAGTACCTGTTCATTATTCAAAAAATGAGTCTTCATTGCTATTTTATTTAAATGATGTAACTACCAATGTTGATTATCATTATTCCTTAATTATGTAAATTCGTAGTGCTACTTTGGGGAAATACTTCTTCGTATGATTCAAAGTTCAAACTGTCATTCTTTTTTTCCAGTGCACGTACTCTAGCTCATTAACTTCATGCATTCCCACCCTTTGTCTTCTCAAATTCGTACTTTATTTGAAGTATGGTAACACTGTTTAATCAATATGTTTACCTTTATATTTTTGGTACCTCTATATATTTTCAGTAATCGATCCTCCCTACTGTGAAGTTAACGTGTTATATGTTGCTAATGTATTGCACAATCTTCACTCCTGATATCATACTGTTATATGTTGTTAAGGTTGTTTGTTTCCTTTCAATGCAAAACCTTGTTATTTTTATGTCTGTCGTGTATTCTGATTATTTTCTCCCTATTCTTCCCTTCCGCCAAGGGGAGCCAAAGGTCCAATATTTGAAGAGATAAAGAATTGCGTGTCCTTCCAATTCCATAGTAATTATATTATTTAAGTTATGATGAAGAAAAAAATGGACGTTTAAATGGTAGTTTCAAATGAAATGAAATGATATTAAAATTTAAAATTGTGAATTAATAGCTTAGAAGGACATTATCGAATAACTTAGATAAAACCGTTCAAAAAATTATTCTAAATTCAAGTGATCTTTTATATATTATAGATAAAGATAAAAGATTCAATCAATCTAAAATTGCTTCAAAAGCCTATCTTTTGCATCTGACCTTAAAGATATATGATCTTGATCTTCAACTTCGTAAGAGGGTAAATAAAATTGTTGAACATGGTTTTATCATATTGTGCAAACACTAACGAATATTGTAATAAACCTTGTGTATATTATATTTTTGTGTGAATATATATTACAAAAATCGTCTCTATATTTTCTTTTAGAGATCGGACTATTGTTACTGTCTATAATGTAGTTTAGTTAAGCCAGCATTTCAACCAATTCAAATTAATGATAACTTGTATTTGTATATCCCGCTAAAGAAAACCCATTTTTGTGAATAAAATGATCTCATATCAATAGTACCTCTTAGGTAACAAAAAATTTATTTAATAATTTTGGCTATGTACAAAATCCTTGATTAATAATAAGATAATTTACTTCAAAAATCTGATAGATTTATGAAATCGATCGGTAGTTATGTCTTAATTTCAAAAAAGAAAAATATAAACCACTCCAATGTCTTTGAGTTGGTGTTGAGTCGTATCTTGTAAAGAGATTCATAGAAAAAACTATATTTGGTCGAGTACAATTTGCAAAATATGTTAATTCTTCAATTGCACTAAAATATGACATTCAGTACCATGAACCTTTTCTCCATATTCAACAAGACAAAATGGAATTTATTTTTATTTTTTACATTAAGTGATTGGGCAACCATAGATAATGTCAATGAATGCTCTGTATCCATATAAAATTGTTTTAAGGATTTTCTATATATGAAAATTGATTAACAGATAACCATTCTTGGAAATGTTTAATCTGCATCTCCAAATAAAATTTGATTTTTTTTTTCAAATCTTTCATCTCAAATTCATTTTTAAAATAATCGGCAATTTTGTTGAACTCTTCAAAACTTCCATCAAGATTTAAATAA
>CAIGRH010125643.1:0-12010 GCA_903798295.1 Fraxinus nigra | reverse complement strand
CTAGATAAAATAGAGACTATATAATTATAGTACTTAGTATAAAATCAATTATCAATACCTATGGGTTCAACACTTTTACTCTAATACTATATTACAAAACCTAACACCGTACACATGCGGTATAAATCACGTTGCATAAAACGCGTGACAAGTTTTTGGCGTCGTTTTCGGGGATTGTTTTATTTTATTTTTACAAATATTATTACCAATTAGCTTTTATTTTAATTTATATTTTTAATTTTAATTTTATTTATATATATCTTATACTTCTTTGGCTTTTATTTTCAGCTGTGTATGCAAAAAGTTAGGAATCTTGAATTATTACCTATTGATCGTGAACCAAAACGTACATTCCGCCTTCTCAGGGGTATACAAAGAAACGAACGTGAAACAATGACAGAACAAAAAGCAAGAGCAGCTAATGAAAATAATCATCAACGGGCTATTCGAGACTACGTCATGCCAGTCGTCAATGATAACTATTCTAGTATTGCCCACCTAGCTGTTGCCGCAAATAATTTCAAACTAAAGCCGAGATTGATACACATGGTACAATAGAATCAGTTTGGAGGAGCTCTGATAGAAGACACAAATGCTCATCTTGGTTCCTTTCTCGAAATCTGTGATACCGACGAGATGAATGGTGTTACTGAAGACGCCATTAGACTCCGCTTATTTTCCTT
Organism: Fraxinus nigra; assembly: GCA_903798295.1. Classification (NCBI taxonomy): domain Eukaryota; kingdom Viridiplantae; phylum Streptophyta; class Magnoliopsida; order Lamiales; family Oleaceae; genus Fraxinus; species Fraxinus nigra. The sequence continues at coordinate 11,327 of CAIGRH010125643.1, read as the reverse complement.
TTCCTTAAGAGATAAATCCGAAGCATGGTTCCAATCTTTGCCATATGGATCCATCACAACTTGGAAGGGATTAGCTCAGAAATTTCTAACAAAATCTTTTCCACCCTCCAAGGCAACCCAATTGCGTAGTGAAATTAGTCAATTCATGACAATATGACTTCAAGCCATTTTATGAGGCATGTGAGANCTGAAGACGCCATTAGACTCCGCTTATTTTCCTTTTCCTTAAGAGATAAATCCGAAGCATGGTTCCAATCTTTGCCATATGGATCCATCACAACTTGGAAGGGATTAGCTCAGAAATTTCTAACAAAATCTTTTCCACCCTCCAAGGCAACCCAATTGCGTAGTGAAATTAGTCAATTCATGACAATATGACTTCAAGCCATTTTATGAGGCATGTGAGAGATTCAAATATCTACTTAGAAGATGTCCTCAACATGGTTATCAGAGTTGGGTACAAATCGAACTCTTCTATAATAGGCTGAATGGTCAAACAAAGACAATAGTGGATTCTGGCAGCTCAATTACGGAGTGAAATTTGGGTTATGGCATGAACAATATAATGTTACCATCTGACTTGACCCCAAGGTTAGAAAATTCGTGAGGGTTTTACTTAGTGAAAGAAACAAGTAGTGCACTATATTATACAACTGTTTTTCATCGTTCCATTCGATTTATCACTATTTATAACTACGATTTTCTTTCTACAACTGTAGCATTTTAAAATTGAAATTTGACACTAATTTCAAACCAACATTCATAGCAACAATCGAACTTTCCAGTTGAAGTTGGACAAGCCTTGACAACTGTTTCAAATCAATATTAAGAGCAAATATTCACCAAGATAAACAACTTCCCTTCCCGTGAACAAATCTAGCAGAGAAGCCAAATTTTACATATATTGTTTGTAATATTTCTCACTTCACTATGCTGAGAAGTCCCATCCTCAGAAAATTTAAACACAAACTTCCAAATATGATAACAAATGAAACAAACAACGCCAATACAAATTAAATTTCTCGTGATGTTGATGCCATAACATAACTGTATGATATAAATACATGTCTTTGCACATTCTTGACTGTGGGAACAATCCAAAGAACAACTTAAATAATCAATCATGCCTATCTACAAAATATATGCACTCTTTCTGGCCATCATTGCACTTTCCGATGCTGCACCACCACGGATATTTTCACTGCTACCTGTGTCGGCACCGCTACCAAGTCTTGTGCCGTTGCCTAGTGGTGTAAAAAGGTGCATACTGGCCTTCCTGGCTAGCACAAACACTCCCACCATCAAATGTACCTACTTCATATTTCACACACCTGTTTTATGCCTCTGTATTGCCTGATGATCAATGAATGGAAATTTAACCGCTACCGTCCATGTAAAAAATCCCCCTACCAAGGTGTTGCTATCCATAGGTGGCGCAGGCGGCAGTCCTTACACTTTCTCAAACTTAGTTAGCAATTCAGACAACCGGGCTACATTCATATCATCATCTATTGATGGAGCTACAAAATATGGATTTGACGGGCTTGATCTTGATTGAGAATTTCCAAATAATCCACTAGACATGTCCAATCTTGCGTTGCTCTACCAAGAATGGTGGGCTACTATTAACTAGGAGTCACTTGCCTCTGGGCTCTGGCAAACGCCGCCTCCTTTCGTCTTCTGCAGTTTATTTTGCTTCCAATCTCTTCTTGTCCTCGGATGCTCCCAGGACTCATCCCAGGGATGCTATTAGAAACTACGTCGATTTTGTGAATCCGGTGTGCTTTGATTATCATGGTGCATGGAACACTTCTGTCACTGGGGCCCATGCCTTGCTTTTGGATAAGTCTAGCAATGTTAGCAAGAGTTACGGGATTTTGACCTGGAAAGGAGATGGGGTTCCGTCGAAGAAAATAGTAATGGGAATGCCAGTTTATGGGAGGACATGGCAACTGAAGGATCCAAATGAACATGGAATTTGAGCTCCTGCTGTGGGAACAGGCCCAGGGTGGACTCTAGGAGTTATGATTTATTCTGATAAATTGGGGTTCAATTCATTGAATAATGCCACTATGGTTTTTGATAATGAGACGGTTTCAACTTACTCTTATGCGGGAATGAATTGAATTGGATATGATGACACTTCAATCCAGGCTAAAATTAAGTTTGCTAAGGTTCAGGGCCTTGGGGGGAAATTTTTTCTGGGCACTTGGTTATGACAGCAACTGGACTATTGCTAGAGCAGGTATGAATTCCTTTTCCCTATTATAGCTTGATAATCTAATGTGTTTTTGGTACACGTGTGCCGACTTTGCATTGTCCACATGGGGCTACCTAGCCTAGCTCGACCTACAATTTATAGCACGTCTGAAACTTAAACTAATTTTAGTATAATTAAAACTCAAAATTAACCATTTTTTTGCACTTCTATCCTGTTAGAAAGTTTCCTATTTCTCTAAGAGAATCTTGACCGTAAATGTATGAATATCCTAGGATATTTAGTTTCCTTAGAAGTTAGCATTTTTTGTTCTCTTCTTTTCTTTAATTTATTCTTTCCTTCTATTCTTCCGCTGTAAGTTTGTAACTCTATTTATACACACATGTACCTATGTTATGATGAATGAGAATACAAGTAGTTCTCTCATTCTAGATGGTATCAGAGCCAATCCGGCTCCTGACCTTTTGTAAACCCTAGTTTCCCTTGGCGGCAAAAGGGTTTTCTTCCTTGTTCAAACTCTGCCCTTCTCTTCTGTTGCTGTAGCCATGGCTGAAACTCCAAACAAAGCTAAAGTCGAAACCAAATATGAAACCAGACCTACCCATTCAAAACCATACTCTATCCAAATTACCAATATATGATTGAATGAGGCTAACTTTCTACGGTGGTCACAATCTATCAGGATGTATATTCGTGGAAGAGGGAAGATATGGTACTTGACTGGTGAAGCTAAGGAGCCTGAGAAGACAGACCTATCTTATACTATATGGGATGTTGAAAATTCCTTGGTGATGGCATGGCTCGTGAATGCTATGGATGAAGAGATTAGCACTAATTACATGTGCTATTCTACTGCAAAGGAACTCTGGGACAATGTGAATCAAATGCACTCTGACCTTAGGAATTACTCTCAAATTTATGAACTGCAACAGAAAATCAGCAATACTTATCAAGAAGACGGCGGTGTAACAAGGTATTTCAATGTTCTTAAGGGCCTATGGCAAGATCTGGATTTATTCAATGAATATGAATGGAAAAATCCCGATGATTACAAACACAATCAGAAGATGATGGAGAATACAAGAGTTTTTAAATTTTTTGCTAGACTTAATGATGAGTTTGATGAAGTAAGGGGAAGAATCCTAGGGAGACAACCTCTACCCCCACTTGGGAAAGTGTTTTCTGAAGTATGATGAGAAGACTATCGAAGGAGTGTGATGATGAAGAACAATGAGGTTTAGATTGTGGAAAATTCTGCTCTAGTTGCTGCCAATAATCCCACCTCTCATGCTGCTAGTAACACGAATTTTGCTACAGCCAATATTTCTGCACAGCGGCCTTACTCTAATCGAAGGAGGCTGGAAGATAAGTCTCTAGCATGGTTTGACTACTGCAAGATATCACGCCACACTCGAGAAAATTGCTGGAAACTCCATGGAAAGCCGGCAAACTGGAAGAACAACAAATCTAGACCCTTTGGCAACAACCATGCAATTCCTAAAGCCAATGAAGCTAATTTCCTAAGTGCTGAGCAGGTGGATCAACTTCTTCAACTGCTGAAATCTACTTCTGCATCCGGTCTTCCTATTAGTTCATTGGCTCAAACATGTGATAACTCTAGTGCCTATCCTTGTAGCTCAAATCTTGCACCATGGATTATTGATTCGGGTGCATCTGATCACATGACTAGTCCCTCTCAATTGTTTCAATCTTATTCTCCTTGTTATGGTAATAAAAGGATTAGAATTGCAGATGGAAGTTTTTCATCCATTGCTGGAACGGGTTCTGTCCAAATCTCTGAAAAAATAGAACTCAAATATGTCCTTCACGTTCCTAAACTTGCATGTAACTTGCTATCTGTTAGTAAACTATCACATGATTCTAATTGTCTTGTCATTTTCTTTGATTCCCAATGTGAAATTCAGGACCAACTCTCAGGGAGGATGATTGGCAGTGCTAGGACGATTGATGGACTCTTCTACTTCGATGAGACTTCATTCAACAATAAACAAGCTCAGGGTTTGGGCAGTAGTACTAGATTTGTTTCTGTACGTGAACAAATAATGCTTTGGAATTTCAGACTAGGACATCCAAGTTTTCTCTATTTAAAACATATGTTTGCCACATATCCAAAAGTCACCGAAGTACTTATCAATCAAAATCTTATCATCCTTCCAAACCTTTTTATTTAGTCCCCAGTCATGTTTGGGGCCCATCAAAAATCACTACTACTTCTGGTAAAAAAATGGTTTGTTACATTTATTGATGATCATATACGTTTATGTTGTGTGTATTTGTTGAGTGATGAATTTGAGGTTGCAAGAATTTTTCAGGATTTTTATAATATGGTTGAAACCCAGTTCCTAACAAAAAGCAGTATCCTTAGAACCGATAATGGTACTGAATATTTTAACAACAGTTTAGGAATGTTTCTCTCAACAAAGGGTATTCAACATCGATCTACTTGTCGTGACACCCCACAACAAAATGGCATTGTTGAGAGGAAAAATCATCATTTATTAGAGGTTGCACGAGCCCTAATGTTTTCAATGCATGTTCCTAAATATTTATGGGGTGATGCTATTTTAACTACAAGTTACCTCATTAATAGGATACCAAGTCGAGTTTTAAAATACATTACTCCGTTAGATTGCCTAAAAAAATTGTTTTCTACTTGTTGGATAACATCTGACTTGCAACTAAAGGTGTTTGGATGCACTGTTTTTGTTTATATACCAACCCATCTTCGATCCAAGCTTGATCCTAGGACAGAAAAATGTGTTTTCCTTGGCTATGCTCCTAATAAAAAAAGGTTACAAATATTTCAACCCTCTGACCAGAAAAATTCACATAAGTGTGGATGTTGTTTTTATTGAAAATCAGCCATTTTGGCCATTACTATCTTCAGGGGGAAAAATAGGAAAATGAAGATAAGTTCAGGAAAACGTGTAAGCCTCTTCCTAATATTTTCCTTGACATTGACATCAATTCTTTAAAGGGTCAGGAAACGAATACCATAACGGGTAAAATAATGGACATCCTAGTCTATCTATACAAGGCATTCCTAATTCACAAACAGGGGGAGTACTATCAAATATTCCCTCATATGAACTTCGTGTTTATACTAAAATAAGAGATCATCATAACAATAGAGCTCCTTCTTCAAATCCAGAGCAAGGCCAATCATCATGACCTACACAAGTTCGTCCTCCTCAACATACTTCGAGTACTTTTTCTCAAGATCTTTCTTTTGATAATTCTTTGGATCTTGACCTGCCTACTGCCTTTAGGAAAGGAGTTAGAACATGTACCAAACTTCCTATTTCCAACCATATATCATATCATAAACTTTTCAATACTCATAAGGCCTTTACTTCAAATGTTTCTCATCCGTTTATTCCAAGAACCATTCAGGAAGCACTGGATCACCCGGAATGGAGATTGGTTGTTCAAGAAAATATGGATGCACTAATTGCTAACGGTGCTTGGAAAATTGGTGACCTACTGAAGGGGAAGAAGATTGTTGGTTGTAAATGAGTATTTACAGTAAAGTTCAAGGCTGATGGGAGTATAAAAAGGTACAAAGTAAGACTTGTGGCAAAGGGGTTCACTCAAACATATGAAATTGACTACCAGGAAACATTTGCTCATGTAGCCAAGATGAACTCAATCCGTGTGTTACTTTCTCTAGCAGCTCACTCTAATTGGCCCTTTATACCAATTAGATGTGAAGAATGCCTTCTTAAATGGAAACTTAGAGGATGAAGTATTTATGGATCTACCACCAGGATTTGAAGGGAAAGGTGCCAAAGGCAAGGTATGCAGATTGTGGAAATCGTTATATGGACTTAAACAATCTCCTAAAGCTTGGTTTGAACACTTTGGAAAGGTAATAAAGAGTCACGGCTACTGCCAAGGTTAAGCCGATCATACTATGTTCTATAAACACACCAGTGGAGGTAAAATGGCTATCCTTATTGTCTATGTGGATGATATAATTCTCACGGGAGATGATAACTGCTACAGAGGTTAAAAAAGATTCTTGCTCGAGAGTTTGAGATCAAAGACTTAGGCAACTTGAAGTAATTTCTTGGTATGGAATTTACAAGGTCAAAGAATAGGAGTTTTTGTTTCCCAATGCAAGTATGTGCTTGATTTACTTGGAGAAACTGGTCTACTAGAGTGCAGAGCAGCAAAAACACCTATAGAGTCGAACATAAAACTCCAACTAGCTAAGGCCGAAGAAGTGACCAATAGAGAGCAATACCAAAGATTGGTAGGGAAACTCTTTTATCTCTCTCATACACATCCTGACATAGCCTTTGCAACAAGCATGGTAAATCAATTTATGCACTCACTAGGACCCGAGCACTTTGATGATATGTACAGGATTTTAAGGTACCTAAAAGGGATTCCAGGTAAAGGTTTATTAGTTGGAGGACATGGAAATTTACAGGTTAAAGTATACATTGATGCAGATTAGGCCGGTAGTGTCACTGATAGAAGATCAAATTCCGGCTATTGCACTTTTGTTGGAGGAAATTTAGTAACATGGCGTAGCAAGAAACAAAATGTGGCGGCATGGATCAAAAGGTTGCTAGAAGAATTAAAGGTTACTAATTCACCACCAATGAAATTATATTGTGACAATAAAGGTGCAATAGCTATTGCTCACAACCCTATTCTTCATGATAGAACAAAACACGTGGAAGTAGACAAGCATTTTATTAAAGAGAAAATAGATGAAGGAGTATTATGTCTGCCATATATTTCGACAATTGAGCAAGTAGCGGATATACTGACAAATGGGCTGCCAAGAAAACAGTTTGAAAACCCCATTAGCTAGCTAGTCATGGAAGATATCTTTAAGCCAGCTTGAGGAAGAGTGTTGGAAAGTTTCATATTTCTCTAAGTGAATCTCGGCTGTAAATGGATGAATATCCTAGGATATTTAGTTTCGTTAGCATTTTTTATTCTTTTCTTTCCTTTAATTTATTGTTTCCTTCTATTCTTCCCATGTAATTCTATTTATACAGACACATACCTATGTTATGATGAATGAGAATTATTTTTCCACAAGTGGTTCTCTCGTTCTAGATATCCCCCAACACCCTTCTAAAGAAGTCAACCTAGTGTGAATTGATTGATGCAAGGTCCAAATATGTGCCATCCACCATGATTAATGAAATATATATTTACTTCGATAATCTTTATTTGATTCCAAGAAAACTGCTTTCTATGTAATATTACCATTAATTTGCTGAAAATTATCCATGTATTCTGTATTTTATTTCAATATATAAAAAGCTCATTTCACTAGGTTATCATTTTTTCGTTTTCACCTAACTTTTCCATAAACAACAATATCGTTGATAATCATCTACACATTCAATTTCAAAGAATCAATTCGAATCTAACAATGAAGAAGGCACGTACAATCAACAACAAAACAAATAAATAAAAGAAAAAGGAAAAATAATTTAGTTGAAGCTTATTCTGTATTCTCTTGGGGAATAAATAAGATTCAGCTATAACCTGCTTCACAATTGTACTACTAAACCCAATGACATTGTACGCACCATTCTCAGGCTAGACGAACCATTTGACAAAGTTCTCAAACACACCATAGTTGAGAAGCTGCATAATGAAAAATATTTGTTCATTAAAATCGGTATATTCGTCGTAATTATATGTGTATTAATCTAAAAAACTCAATATATTCTGTGTATATACGTACCTCTTTTCGAAATCTTCCACTTGTAATCACCGTCAACAGCCCAAAAGAAGTACCCACGAATCCCAAGAATCCGAGCATAAGCTATCTTCATCGTCACTGATAGAGTATCATCGTACCCAATCCAGGTAGTCCCAGCCACAGAATACATGGAAACACTCTCTAAATCATATTCCACTTTGGCCTTATGATCCCTGTTAAACTGTTCTATTTCAGCGAATGTCAAGACTCCTTGATCGCCAGGTCCCACATCAATGGCGGGTGATCCTACACCGTGTGATTTCGAGTCCTTAAGCAACCATGTTTTTCCGTATAAGGGCAATCCCATGATCAGTTTGCTCTTTGGGACGCCTGATTTGATCCATGAACCCAGGCCGTAACTTGTGCTTATGTTGGTTTTGGAGTCGAATAGTGCTGAGTGAGCGCCTGTGATGGAAGGTTCCCATGAGCCATGGTAGTCATAATTCATTACGTTGATCCAGTCTAAGTTTTTGGTGATCGAGGTTGCAGGGTATGATCTGTAGGGTCCAGATAGGAAGATGTTGGCAGAGAAGTAGACGGCGGCAGTGAGGAGGAGCGGTGGCCGTTTGGTGGTTTTGGCTTCCAGCTGGACCTCGAGGCGCCATTCGTCAAGCAAATAGGCCAAGTTTTCCATGTCCTTGGGTGTTTGAGGATATTCCCAGTCGAGATCAATCCCATCGAAACCAAATTTTCTTGCCACTTCTATGCTTGAGTCGATGAAATTCTTGCGCATCGAAGGACTCGAGGCCATTTGTCCAAACAAAAAGGGACCTTCGGATGCCCCACCAATGGAGAAGAGTATCTTCACCAGGGGCTTCTTCGCACGAAGAGTGGACGTGAAATTCACTAGCGCCACCGCTGTTGTGTACTCTATGTCAAACTTAAATGTGACATTGTTAGGAATAAGAAATGCATAGTATATGTGGGTGAAAAACGTCGTCTCAATGGAAGATGGAGGCAAATTCTTGGCCCATGAAGGCCAGTAGCCGCCTTTGATTGCTTGAGACAAGGACGAAGAGGCCATAACTGAACATGCAGTGAGACTCAAAATCAAATAGGTGCAAAGACTGTAAGATTTTATGCCTGCAGCCATTTTATTATTTTTGCCAATTTGCACTTTGGATACTATACAGATATATATTAAGAAATCTTGTCAAATGTTACGCGATCATTAAATTGTTTATATGCTGTTTTGTATGGTTGTGTTTATCCATAGAACCTGTGATTAGATTCCATTGATTTTGAATAATTGTCAATGTTGGAGTCGAAAAGAAACACTGGGAAATATTATAGTTTGAGTAGTTATTTCATTCCTCTAGAAAGCCGTCCTATCATTAATAATTATGACTTGGTCACTCGTAGAGATTTCTACGAAGTAATGCAATTGGTTTCTTCTAGACGTGAAAATGTCACAACAATATATATAAGTCGGGAAACAAGTAGAAAAATGATCAAGAAAGAGTGCATATATATGAATGCATCGAACATGTAAATGATTCTTGATCAACTTCTTTAGCTTGGACGTTTGAAAGGGAGAAACACAAGTTTTGAGATATTGTTTAGGCCATTGTATTTACGCAGGTTAATTATGGATGACTAATGTCCATAAACCCTACAAATTTAATATATGAATGAACAATAATGCACAATGTGTGACAATGACTAGGTATAAAAACACATAGTAAAAGTGTACATTGTTTTTTGGTATTCCAAATAATTAATTTGTCAATGATAAGTTCGAAAAATTAGGGATGTTAATAAGATAATGTAAGAGCTCCTAATAATCTGGGATAAATAATACATGCATGGGACGGAGCAGGAGAGAAATTATATGTTTTGGATTATTCTCTCTCTCTTTTTTTTTTTATGATTGTCTCGAGTGGGTGTATGCTAGTGAAGGCAAATAAAGAATCAAGATAATATAGCTTATTTTATGATTTGCATGTAAAATATAGGCAAACTTATACATCATTTTCTTATTTGAGAACTTTATTTGTTAGAATCCGAACAAGAATTACGTATGTTGATTAAGAATAAAAGAAATGAGATTATATGATACAATATGAAGTAGCAATCACAATATAATAACAACTCAAAGAGAATTGGCAGGGAATGGAGAATTTATTAATAATGGAGAAAGAATACAAAATATTGTGTTTCTAACTTATAAAAAGTCATATATGTTTGCTGATTATTTGACGACGCCGCTCGAGCGTCATAGCTTATAAAATTTTCTCAAATATGTACGCTTGGCGCCAAGCAAGCACCAAGGTTTTGCTGATTATTTGACGACGCCGCTCGAGCGTCATAGCTAGCGGCTAGCTAGGGAAATTGTAGGAACTTTTTTTCTCCGGTCCATAATTTGATATCTTGAAGACCACTTCAACCAAAATTCTAATACCCACTAGAATTTGGGTCAAACTAATTGTCATCATGCCATAGTTAATTAGTTAGTATTGGGATTTAGTTTGATATTTTAACTATGACGACCAACTACCAGTGTCGTTATTACAAGAGAAACATATGAAAAAGGGAATTTCGTAATTTAAAAAGTTGTTAGGTTAAAGAAATTGCTATTGTCTTTTTATGATTTCATAACTGTTTTAAGTTGTTCGAAAAGAAAATACTAGTCTTTTTATAATTTTACAATTAGATTTAAAAATATAATTCATTACTGACTCATTGGTATGCTCCCATATGGTCTCAAGACATTAAAAGTCGTTCTTTATTCAAATTTATATTTAAATATATTGATAAAATTGTTTTTTTTTTTAATAAAATATTTTGGCTTGTTAATTAAAAGATAGGCTAATTATATTATCACCAAAATTTTTGTTTCTTACACCACATTGTAAATGCAATCTCATTAAAATATATTTTTGATAAATAGACCACAATTGATTTATATATAAAACCATAACTCAATTAAACCCAATTAAAAACTAAAAAAAATAAAAATAAAGCATACCACATAGATGCCCGTCCCCAATATTACCTTGTCACTTCACCCCTCTCTCCCCCCAGCAGCAGCCTTCTTCCTCCACAATATCGTGTGGCAATGAACCAAAAAATGAACTCGTGTTTTTTACTTCTAAACTTAAACTAGACGTGTGGCAATGAATCAAAAAATGAACTAATGTTTTTCACTCCTAAACTTAAACTAGACATTATCCTCAATATTTTCAATCTTAAATCCGCATATAAAGGGATCGGGAAGAAAGTGAAGAAAAGACTCCCCTAATATGGTGTGTAATTTAATGACTAGCTGTCATATTAAGATCAAATAAAACATTAAGATCAAATAACTAAAACAAATATTACTTATCTCTATCATCTAATAAACCAATGAACATA
>CAIGRH010125568.1:0-13760 GCA_903798295.1 Fraxinus nigra | reverse complement strand
CATTTTGTGCATGTTGTGATTGCTTGTGGTGATATTGTAGTGAGAAATGTTGATTCGAGGATAATCCTATTGAATTGATGACAAAACCACTTTCTATTGCTTAGTTTGAACATTGCTTGAACTTAGTGAGTGTTTATCATTGATTTAGTCAATTGAGACTTGTTTGGAAGAATATGAGTGGTGTTTATTGATGGAGTCGTGACTTGGAATTCCTTGTATTGGAATTTGGTTTTAGGTGGAGGTTTGTTGTAGTTTGACCCAAATTCTACTGAGTATTGGAGTCTAAATTAGAGTGGTCTTGAAAAGATCAAAAATTATGAACCGGAAGAAAAATTCGCCGCATTTTCACTAACTTGGCGCTAGCTGGATGCTTGAGTGAGTCTGATAGAAAATAACCTGAGAATTGGTCACTCGCCTGGAACTGCCCTATCTCTCGAGCAACGATGTTGTCACCCGCCTCACCAGAGAATTGTTGTTTAACACGGTTTTAAACTCCTATTAGCACGGCTACGACTTGTATAGAATAAAATAATAGAAAGAGATTCATACAACATTTTGAGAGCTTTAGATTTTAATTGAATGCATTGAGATCATTAAACATAATTATTATTGATTATAGTGGATTTCTCCTCCTCTACCCGTTGTTTCTTCCATATTGGGGTTTCACGTAAATTTTGATGTTTATTTTTTTCTTGTTTATTTCATTATCGTCATTATCTTGCGATTCAAATTCATAACAATATATATAAGAAAACAATGCTTTTATTGACCACAAATGGTAATTTATTTAGAATTTAACCTGATTAATTGTAGTATGGTCCATAGGCTCACTCGGCCTGTTTAAGAGTTCGGAACAATCTTTGTTACTATGCTTCTAACAAACATTATCGTCATTAATTATCATTGTTCTATGATCATTAGAAATCATCAGTGACTTTATCAACTTTAACTCTTGTACAAGACAAGTTGTCTTTCGATGTTTGAATTTAGAAGAAAGGGAAACCAAAAAAACTTTTCAATTTTCAAGAGTATTTAGTGTAGAAATAATATATAGAAAAATAATGATATACTTAAATTCTTGATGTAGATGCTATATAGCTGGTTCTCATTTTTAGACCATGCAATAACAAAGTGACAAATTTGTCAACTTGTTCCCTCTTTATGCCCACAAATAGAAATAGCTTATCTCAAACATTTGATTAGCAATTTTATATCTTATGATTGGATGGTAGACAATGGTGGGATTGAATTTGGATTGAGTAGTATAATATAAGATAGTAAAAAAGAACGAGTTCAAGACATGACGATCTTTTTCTTCACCAATCATTGTGTTAATTTTTGTTATTTATGAAAGGACATGACTTCTATCAAGTGATCGTTGTTAAACATTGAGTGTTTTTATTGTTATAGTTAGAAGCATCTAGAAATTTGCATGGATTAGTGTCCAATAGCATTTTGTCAAGCTGTATGTACACAATTTCTGGACATACTGTTGAAATTGATTAAACATAAAATCATGGAAAAATGACTTTAATGTCAATTTCGACCAAATATTCAGACTTGACTCGATAGTCATATTGTGGAATAAATAGACTAACTTGTTATACTCGTCGAGTAGATCGTTGTTGTATATTTGAAATGACAAATTCAATTCTAGATGCATGAGAAATTGCGATCCAAAATTTTAAAGAAATAGAGGAAAATTGGTTGAAAATTTGTCTACCTCCGCCACTCACCTAGTGCTCGAGGGACAATCTAGCGACAAGCGAGCGACAGACTCTCTGTTTTTGACACTCGAACGATGCAAGGGCGACAACAAAAATTGCAACCCTTGACAAAGGTTGCTGAGTTTTGAGGCGTGTCTCTTTACTCATAACCTCTCATCTTTTATAAATAAGACTCTTGTGACGTTTATTACTTCATCCCAATGATATGCAATTATAGCATAACATAAAAGTTTATCTTTTCTTAGTCAAAACTCTGCATAAAAATTTGTTTTCCATTTCATTTCGGAAGGGGTACAAAAAATATATTTTTTCTTTGTTGTTATTGTGTTTTTGAGTGTTACAAACACAAGAAGATAGTCATTATATCTTGGGAGTTGATTGTCATCCATTTCTATTAGTGTTACTTTATCCTATTCATTAGCCTTTTTCCTTCGGTATTTTATTACTCATTTTTTTGTCGTTACTTTGTCCAATTTTGATAAGATTGATAAGTTCAATGTTGATTTTAAAGTCATCACTAAAAACAACCTTATGAACACATACATCAAAGTCCTAGATTTGTCTTTCATTTTTGGACATTGCTACTTGTACTTCCGGTTGATAGAAAGGGTGATAGATGAAATTTTCAGGAACATTTCAATCTTTTTTTTTATTTTAATTCCCACAAGATCCACATAAGCAAGTGAAATTTCATCAGTCAACAGGGATGTACAAGTAGTAAAGATCTTCCTGATTTATTTTCACGAATTCCTATAGTTGGAGTAATATTTTCTGAAGTTGGGCCCCCATTGGTTTAACCTTGTGAATTGGGCTTGATATAAAGCCCATTATCTGTAAGATTTTTACAGGCCCAAATTCCATACACAAAATACAGAAAATGTTTGACATCACCACCAATTATCACTCAACTTGTCACCGCACGACAGTATAAGCCATCATCAACGACAACGAGGTACGTAAATTTATATATAAATCCGTATTAATGCGATGACTAAGGTGAATTTTTCTGGGTTCATGTATTTGGGATTTGTTTAGGGTTTCTAAATTATGGAATTTTTGGTTTTATTGTATGCAATGGGATAAGTGAATCATTCTGGGATTTGGTTTTATTGTTTTTTAGGGATTTTGGGTGTTTTTGTAATTAAATGTCTTAGAAATTTGTAGATTTGATTATTTTTCAGTAGAATAGGATTTTAAATATTGTTTCAATCTATTTGGATAATGAAATGAATTTGGTTTCGGATTTTCTAGTATGTTGTCTTTGAGGGTGTAACATTTGTTTATTTTGAGTTTTTTTGTCCTTTCTGGAACATGGTTTATGTTGTATTATACAATTTAATGCTCCTATAGAAGCACATTTCCATTTGCTTTATGAAGAAAATGTGTTGAGTTCACTGTTTAAGGAGCAAAAATGTGACAAAGCAATATTCACGATTAGTCACGTGGAACACGTTTTTACCTGATTATGAATAATTTTACAATTGGAAACTTTGAGCAATGTAAGAATAAGGTTTCTACTTTGTAGGATTTGAATGGAGTGCAAAAGGACCAAGTATAAATGTTGAGATACAGGGCCCTTGTTTGGCATCCATTATAATGAGATTTTTGAAAATAATGTATTTTGGAATAGTAAGTTTTGGGAGAATATATGGTTAAAAAAGAAAGTTTTTTTTTAATTTTATTTACGTGTAATATTATTTTATTAGAGAACGTGTGGTTGAAAAGAATAAAAAGGAAAATGTATTAAAATTTTAATAGTGGCCAAACAAGGCAAAATCTTAGAAAATTATTTTAGACTACCTAGTAATAGTGTTCTTGACATCGTAATTAGGATACAAATAAAACCTTGGACTATGGTACATTAAATACTGAAACATAAAACTACCATTGAGTCTAATAATACAATAAATCCTGTGTAAATAAACTCTAAAAGCTTAATATCTCATTGGTAAAAGTGCAAAACTCGATTGGGCCTAGGACCTATTTTTCTCTTATATCTTGATATTGTGCTTGGTTTGGTTTGTCAGAAAAATCTCAAATTATTTGGAAATCTGTAGTTTTGGCAGACTTTGTTTATAGTGGTGGAGAGAATGCTAGACTTTTTGAGGGAGTGGCTACGGACTTTGAGTTTCTGTGGGATAGGATTTTGTTGGGCTTTTGTTTAGATGCCTACTAGTAAAGAGTTTGGGGTCATCCTATAATTTAGGGAACTGGTGTAATATGGTGTAGTTTTGTGGGCTTGTTAATTATTTCTCGTATTTAGAGAATGTTCTGTTGTCTCTTTTGTACTTTTTGTATTTCTCAATTAAGTACCTAGTTTCTCATCAAACTTAAGAGCTAAAACTTGTTCCAAGTACACTAATGAAAGAGTCCCAGATTTTCCCTTCTTTTCCTCCATATATTATGCATCAAGAACAGAAGAATAATGTCAAAGGTGATATTGGATCGATCATTAGGAGAAGCTTCAAAAATCTTGATTTTATTTTGGATGCTGTTACATACTTCTGTTAAGTAACCAATCCTAATTATTTTCACTTCGCGAAATTTGTATTCTTGTAAAATTCTATTAAAGAATTGGAGTCTTTGTAAAATTTGATTTTGCCCTTATTTATCTTATAAATATGGAGCCTTGCTTAGGCTTTATTATTATCATAAAAAAGGAGAGAAAGAGAGATTAGAGGAGATAGGTGTGCGATTTTCTCTTGTAACCCTTTTTTTATATCATAGTGAATTATTGTTGAGACGGGAGATTACGTAATCTCACATTGAGGTGAACGTCTATAAATCTTGCATGTTCTTGAATGTTAATTTTTCTTTCTTCAAATTGTTTGGTCTCTATGGAATAGAATTATAGTTTATATTTATCAACAACTTCTAGTCTGATATGGCTTTCTAATCTTTTGCACACTTGTGGCAGGCTGACATAATAGATAATAAAGTCTAATAACTACATACATATTTGACTATACATTATTTTTAGTATAACTAGAACTTAGAATAAGGCTAACTTAAATGGGAATTTCTTAACCAAATAACTGCTACTGCCTGCTAAATTGTAATACTAGAAGAAAGCTGCTGCAAAACCATGTCTCAATGAAGGTTTGTATTCTCCCTTTTCTTGCTTATGAATTCTATGCAAACTGTGTGCTAGAGAAAAGAAACATCATTGATCCTGGATATCATAGTTGCTCTTACATGGGTAATCCGTGGGAATCTCATCATTGTTTTTGTACAAGTTTGTTTAGAAGCCCAAAAGACCATCCAATTGGTCGTGCTGGTTAGGATCATTATATGATACTATGATAGTAAAACAGAACTGACAAGAAGATAGTCTCTCCATATTACTTGCCCTATTATGGTTACTATCATGTTGGCTTTCAAACTCCCTGCATGAGGATTCTTCACTTTTGTGCTAAGTAAGTTTTTAATCATTTGGACTCCATCGAATTTGTGAATAATTCACGTGGACAACATCTTCCAGTTTATAACAAATTTCGTGCCTTAACATAACTACAATTTCCCGTCCACAGTTAAGTATAGTATTTCTGATGGTGTCTTGACTATAATCATTTGTAGCCATGAAAGTCCGTTCTTCAGTGAAGAAAATGTGTGAGTTTTGTCGGACAGTCAAACGACGTGGACGAGTTTATGTATTATGCACTGCCAATCCCAAGCATAAACAGCGTCAGGGCTTGTCAACATTTGCCTATGAAGGTCCATTACCTCCAACGTATGTATTTGAGTTTCTTTCTTTATTTTTGTTTATAAGTACATGCATGTGCATGAAAGGTCTGTTCATTACACTATTGTTGATTCAATTGGCTCATTTTTGAACTTCTACATGGAATCATGATCCAGTATTGGAGTATCCTGACATGACTGTTTGAAATACATAAATGCAGCAAAAAATAAGAATTTTCAAACGTTTAAACCCACACATTTATTCATAATTAGCTACCTCAAAACATTTTTATCTTTTATTTGCTTTCCCTCACAAAACAATCCTTGCAGCGAGGGGATTCTATCATTCTAACATTATCTATAAAAGAAGCTATAGGTAGCTGAAAGGTCCTCCAACGAGCTAAGGGAGAAAAGGGAGTACAAATGGGTGGGTGACTCATACCCACTTGTTTGGATATGGGGAATAGTGGGTTTAAATTTTCTTGGAATTCTTTTGCTATCTTTTTGTTTCCTTGGTGTTTTAAGTTTTCTATTATGTCTTAACTATGTGTATGTATGTCATATGAAATGTGCATTTGTGTTAGCTGACCAATTTTGCGAAATAAACACATCCAATTTATATCGAGTCCAGATTGACGACTTCTTTACAGTTTACCCAAGGAAACCTCCAAGCCAGTTAAATCCTAATATCTAATTGATATACTTGATGACTACCCAAATGGTGATGAATTACCGTTTTTCGGAACCTTTCCACTGTAGGTTACACTATAATTTGATCCTTCCACCATATGATGTTTCAGTTGGATAAGATCATGGTTATTTCTGTCTTAATTATAACCACCGTTATCAAAACCGGACCGGAATGCCCGGTCAGCCTGAAAAAGGGGAACTGGGTCAGGTTGTACATATAAAACCATTTCATTAAAAGCGGTGTCAAAACCAGGTCAACCAGGAACCTCTTGACCCGAACTTGATTTTACCGGTTCAAGAGTTTTGAAATTTCCTCAACTTTTGCAATTTGATCCTCTTCAAATAAGCAACATATGATTCTGCATGGTCATCCAATATCTACAGATTTATTCTTCAAGTTTCCATTCTAACTATGTTCTCAAAGGAAAGGAGTTAATGCAATCCTATGACTCAGCCCATCCTCATCACCATTTCATAAATGTTATTTGATTCATTGAATTTTTAGAAAGGACGTCTTACGGTTTTCTCCTTCCTTCATCATCCTATTCACCTGCTACCTCCCTCTCCATGGCTGCTAAGCATTAAGGGTTCACCTTTTGAGATAAAATATTTGGACTTCAGGCAAGCTGCTGCTGCTGCTGCTTAATGATGTTGCATTTTGGGTTAGGGCTCTGGCCTTTCATTTTGACACCATACTCCATACTTCCACTTCATCACCTATGCATCTCCCTAATTATTAAGTTGGACAATCTTGCGCTAAAGTTTTTATTTTTATTTTGATAAAAATTAATTCAACTATATATATTTTAACAATGGCTTAACCCTGGTTCAACCATTTGACACTCGACCCTTTAGCTTTCCTGGATCAGTGTCTAGTCCCGTGTCAAAATCTTGATGCTATCGTATAACCGACCCACGTGATATGTGCTTTGGTAGAATCCGGTGTCAAAACGTTGATTCTAACGTATGGCCGACCCAAGTGATATGTGCTTTGGTAGAAATTTTCTCTTTCTAATTTCCTCCCAACCTTGATCACGGGTTTCCAATGAGTAATAGATTTCTTATTGTACACTCACATGCCTCGTAGAGCCAATAATTGTCATCACAATAATCCTAATATCATAGCTTACCTTAAGAATCCATACACAAGACAACGATGATACGTCAGGTCCAAGATTCACATACATAACTATAAAATAGGATGTGTCATTGACAATGATTGAATTCTATTGACATGTTCTGACACAAGCACACATGATTCTTTTATATCTCATGTCAATAATTTGAAATTTATGATCAAGTACCCAGCTGATAATCCAACAACTAATAAATGTCGAGAATCTAAGGAATACATGCTTTATATTGTTAACATCTTTAAATATGGTTAAGGTACACATACATCTCAAGTCAATTTCCCTAGATTGGCCTTAAGACATGCAAGTGATACAACTTTTATCATAATCATCATATAACTACTAGATGAATAATACAAAAAGATTGTAATGATTTCTGGAAGCTTATTCAGTTTTTATTCATGTTCATTCCAAGTTTCTCAATCCCTTCCATGTCTTGTACTATTCTACCTTCCTGCTATTGTTTGCTGATCTCCCTCTTTAAGCATTCACATACAAAAATCTAATGAAGCTAAATATAGCATATGAATTTTGACGTGTTGATTCTATGGGCTGCTATGGTGTTCTCCCTATCTTTTGCTTTTGTAATTGGCAACATACCTTATTCTTTATGAATGAAATGCGAGACTTTGATTGTGTTTAATGGTATCAATTTCAGTTCCTCGGTGACAAGTGGCAAGGAGGAGACATCACTCGCTCGTAGCTTCACAAATGGACTGCCTGCTCTTATATACAAAAAGGATGAAATGTTGTCAGTAACGCCTTGGTGGAGAATTGGTCTAGTTTCCCGTCTGCTCAATCCAGGCTGCAAGCAGTAGAAAAATGGTAATAGATTGTTGAATTTTAAGAAAGCTTCAGAAATTGAACACAAGTTAGCTGTATCAGCTAGACTTATTTTTTGAATATTATAGTTCAGTATTACAAGAACTTCGATAACTTATGCCCGGTTTATTGGATACCTTTATGACGGTGTTGAACCGAGGAATATGCTTCACGAACTTTGCCCTTTGCTTGCAAGGCATAAGTGATGTGCGAGGGGAACAAAAGCATGAAAGGTTCGCACAAAATATAAGTGAGCCATTTCCCTATCGAAGCTGGCTAAAAATTGTTATCAAGGTGTATGTGGGCAGGTGTTGAAAGCGTAACTTCAAAGAATACAAGATACGCAAGTTAATAAATAAAATGTGATATTATAACAGAATTAATTAAAGCTTCTTAGCTTTAATCTGTCAAATTTTCTAGACGATCAAATTGCCCCCAAAGCCTTGAGAGAATTTATGAATACTTTTGCCCGAAAGGTAAATCATGCAAAATTCAAATATTTTCTTCCCACAGCCATTTCTCATTGCTTTGATTTGAGCATCAAAATTGTTGAGTTTAAGAGGCAAAATTTCTGGTTAGGTGACATGAATTTGTTGATATGATTTTTATCGTTAATAGATGGGTTTTGGCTGGAGCAAAAAAATCAACTTTCTTGGAGTGTTAAGCTTACACTACAGGGTGTTTTGTATTCTTCATTATCTTGAATATTCATGGAACGTGAGAAGGCTCGATTTTCTTCAGTATATCACTTTTATTTCGATCATCGTTTATCTTCATGCTTTTAGAGAGGCAGCAAGAACAATTGACTAAGCCATGTCATAAGGAGTAGTTCGCCAGACGAAATAAATGCAGATAAGACTAGCTCACTCTGTGTTCCATAAACTGGATGTAAGCTGCACGCGGTATTAACTGAACCTGGCTTTGGATTTAGAATACAATTTGAACAATAATGGATTGACCATTAAATAATGAATATACTTATAATTGCAATATGCATGGTCCATAGAAACCTGTCATACAATTTCATTATCGAACATCTTATTCTTGATTTTGATTATCGACATATCTACAATTTCATTATAAATACTCATAACGTAAAGGTTCAAGTGCTATATACTATTTTTTATTGGAAAACGAAGTTCTTTAGCTTGCCTTTTCAAGGAAGCCAAACAAAAACAAGAAAAAAAATGGTTTTCTTAAAAAATCATTCATTTCACATTGCCTACAGACAGCGATGTAATCTTAAAAAAAATATATAGACATGATTAATTACAGATAAGGTGCTGACTCAATAATACAAGTAATTAACTTTACACCTATTACTGTCATATCATCAGCCACTCTACACAGCCCACCAAGTTTAAGCAATTAATTAACATATAACTGTTAATCAATAAGGTTTGCCTTTTCCTATTCTCACCCTGTAAAACAGTCTACTGCGTGTGATATATATATATGAACTTAGATATATTATAGAATTCTACTGTAAATTGATACATATTTGTTAAAATATTTTCAGGGCTTTGTTTTTGGCTGATTTATGGTGGGTTCTGTGATCTGAGCACAGTTGGGATTTCATTACTGAAGTATATGTTTGGATATATGATGCTGTACACTTCTTTCAGCGCCTGGATCAGTCAGATTCATACTTGCATTGGGTGTGTAATCTGATTTTAATCAATTTCTTCGAATTTAATTTATTATTTATTCAATGAATACAGATTGCGCTTATCAAGATTGATATTTTAATTGATTTGGTATTTTGAAACTACTGTTTCCATTGTATTTTACATCAGTTTAACTGCATTGTGGGAGTAATAAATCTTCAATGGATAACGTGATATTCTTTTAAATGCTAGGTCATTGCTTTATTTTTATTAAAAAGCCGGTTACGTTTTACTCTATCTTTTTGTAGTTAATCAGTAAGAAATGATGGTTAGCCTGTCAGATGCAGGACCCTTACAAGAGCTGTTAATTTTTAAGTTGAATAAGTACAAATGATCAATACAAACGATATCTTTGAGCTGAAATGTATGATGCAAGTGTATAATATGTTTCAGAAAATTCTTGATTTAAGTCTTAGATTTTTGAACGTTGATTGTGTTTGAGTGCATTTTTTTATTTGAACCCACCTTTTTCTTTGACACGGGCAGGTGAATTTTTCTGATTAAAATTGTATTGGAGGAGTGCACATTCATTTGCGAATTGAAAAAGTAGGACAGCATGAAAAAAATAAAAAATAAATAAATAAAAACTCCTTTGTCTGCAAAAGAATGCCTCTCTTGACTAGTTCGTTTTTGTATTTCCTATGTAGTTCATAGGACAGTAAAATGAATTCTAATTATTTTCAATCCATCCTCTTGATTCTTGCGATTTCCATTGTTGTCCAAATAGGTAAAATTTTCAAATCCATGCATTTGCATTCATATCCACTGAACTGTTTCCCAAGGCTTACCTTAAACATAGCTACGAACAACTAGAAATCGACAGTAGCAGTCGTTCATCTAGGATATAATTTCCAATAGACATATATTGTTGATTAATAAGAATTTGACGAGGAAGACTGCCTGCTTGATTAGTAATCTGGTGGCATCAAACTGAATTATCTACTTGTCAGAATTTATTGCAAATGTGTATAACCAGGAACTGTAACAGAGCAGAAATTGTTTTGGTTGCTATACTAAATCCCAACCAATCATTGCGGTGGATGAGCCTTCAAATGGACTGAGAATTCAAGGTCTGGCAGTGAAGAAACCAAGCATTTCGGAAGATTTTTGGAGCACCAGCACGTATGATAATGACAATAGCACCCTTCTATCCCAGAGAAGCTTGTCATCAATCAGTATATCAAATCAGAAGAGCCAGAACACTGGTATCAGCAGCACAAGTGACCATTCTGAATTCATAAATCATGGCAAGTTCTGTTGACTGTAGTATTCCATAAATAAACTGATTTAGTGCCATTTGATGCATTATTTACACAGGATCATTCAGTCTTTATCAGTAATTTTATCTATGGCTTGTCTTTGGTGCAAAAGTACATTTGTGCATATTCAGTTACATTCGGGCTTCGTGTCATTGAACTTTGCTACTTTTAAAAGTTTTGTAATTTCCTGGATGCAGGTCTTCTGCTTTGGAACCAAACCAGGCTTCAGTGGGTTGGTAATAAGAGGTCTCAAAGCCGAGGAAAAGTTCAGGACCCTGTAAGGTATTTATATTGTGCTATACGTGTTTTCCACAAAATATTTAGATTGTGAATCAAAATTAGGTCAAATAATGTGTTTGATGTAGATAGAGTCCGATAAATACAGTTATTTGAGTGCAGGCATTCTACGCAAGTGTGGCAGTTGTACCATGAGATCCCTTGTGCATATCCTCTAGAACCCCTGACATGCTCTTTTTTTTTTCCCTGTATAGTATTGATGCTTTGAAATGCAATGTTTTTTAACTGTTATTTGAAACTAACTTATACTGAAATTATAATTGTAGCGCAAGTTACGAGAGCCTTCTGGGAACTAGCAAGAAATTCCCTCAGTTGATTCCTCTCTCAGTGAGTCAATATAGCAAATCCTTTTTTTTTAATATTTCTTTTACAGTATTTGATGTAAAAGACTGAACAATCCAATGTGCTCCATCCAACAGGAAATGGTTGATTTTCTTGGGGATATATGGGAACAAGAAGGGTTGTATGATTGACAAATCCAGTTCCGATGATTACTATCTCGCTTGATAATGACTTTTCTGTAAGTTCAACCTTTCTGAAACATTTGATGTACAGTTCACTAGTACAGGATTGAAATATCAGAATGTAATATCAAGTGCAGTATTTTATGCTGAATCTTGTTTTGTTTATCGAATTGTAAATGCTACAAGTCCTTTTGCTAGGGATTTTGAATGGATTAACCCATAACTACTGGTCAATTTGCTGAACAAATTTTCTTTTTCATGCATTTCTCGCCTTATCTTTCTGATTTGAAGAGGGAAATATGGAGAGTTTTCATAATGTATGTTCTTTAAAATCAGGCGGGCACTCGTGTAGTTGATATCTATAGTTGCTTATGCATTCACCATACGTCCATATTGTATAGTTCAAAGGGCATTTATGTTGGTGTTCTTCTTGATTAGGAAAGAAAATTTTGGGAAATAATTAAGACAGTGGACTTTGATGTAGAAAAATGGGTTTTAGTTTTGACCTGTGTTTGGTAGATTATTCTCTGAACTTGAAGTCATTTTAGTAATGGTTTGAAGATGGTTTGTCTGAAGCAATGGATGGTCTTTAGACCTCCCTTCCTAGACATCATTGTTTTAAACTGATTTAGTTCTATTGCCGTGATCTAGTGTTTGGTAGGTGTATCATGTACCTAGTTTATGGTCTTATGAATGTAGCAGCGCTTGCATTTGAACACGGTAATATCATGAATTTGGTTCTCTTTTGTGCCAAAGCTTGCAAGTTGTCCTTAAGCATCGGTATTATATAAAATGCATCTAGCAAAAACATCGTCTACTTAAAGTGTTGAACACATTTGCCATATGCTCGCCTAACGTGATTAGTGCATATTGCTTACAAAGTTGTATTATTCCTTTTTCTCTATTTTGTCAGGAAATTCTTGGTACCTTTCTATTCAGATATCTCGTGAAAGTCGCCTTCAATTCATCTCCTCCTATGAATGTATCGTTGCAACTTTTCTCTTGTAAGCATATTAGTCAATTCCTTCATGACATCTGTTTTTATGGTATAAACCATTTTTAAGATATCATGGATGACTGGTTACGGAAGGACCGTTTCGTTTTTGTAGATTGGTCTCCGATCATTACTCTTTCCTTGTTCCTATTTCAAATTGTATATATAGATTTGTCATCGCGAAGAAATTCATTATATATTTCCACCCAATTTAGTTGCGCCTACGCTAGTCTACAAAAAGAACCCATAAAGATTTGGTGGTTGAAATTTCAGTCTTGTGCTTATATGAGAGTTTTCAGTTGTTTGCTCAACCAACATGTACCACAAATTTTGAGTTTTTCAAATCTAATATTAGGTAGGTAGCCCATATTTGGAAAGGATCTGCGACAAATTCTATCCATCATGGCTCGTCTCTTGTGCCATAGGGTTACTTCCCATATCCATGCTGGCAAGACCTTTTCAACTATGAAACATACGTGATTTGTTAGATAAGGTAGACTATTTTGAGGTTCAGAGCATTTGTCCAATAATGGCTCTAACATGTCGACGAGAAATCTAAGGATACGTTCCGATTTTCAAACAAGTTTTAATAGTTGGTTTCACACTTCAGCCTTTTAATAAGAAAAAAATAGTATTGATAGTAGATTGGGGTGGATCACCTACCCCTCTCATGCCTCCTTTAATTTCCAAAATTTGGAATTCCTACCCCCTTATTAGTTAGGGGGATGAATTGTTTGGTATATCCTAACATAAATTTTGAATATATGTTAAATGGATGCTAATGTTCTAAAAAAAACAAACCGAGTAGCGGGTTTGCAAACCAATTTGGTTATACCTAAAACTACAAAAATACAAAACGTTTAAAACAAGTTAAGAACTAGCCAACTGACTCGAAAATCGATCAGTTCACATTAAAACTTTATTTTGAGAAGTAATGAAAGGACTAGAAATTTATATTGTCCGTTAGATACATTATTCTTGATTTGAAGCGTTTTCATATTGTTTTTTTTTTTTTTGAAATCCGGC
>CAIGRH010125564.1:0-10729 GCA_903798295.1 Fraxinus nigra | reverse complement strand
TAGGGGAGATAGAGAAGGTTCTTCATTCAGAGGACCAAGGGGAGGGTCGAGGACAAGTTTCGATAATAGCAACAGAGTTTACGTGGGAAACCTTTCATGGGGAGTTGACGATCTTACTCTTGAAACCTTGTTCAGTGAGCAAGGAAAGGTTATGGAGGCCAAAGTGGTTTATGACAGAGAGAGTGGTAGATCAAGGGGTTTTGGGTTTGTGACTTACAGTTCTGCTGATGAGGTCAACAATGCAGTCGAATCGTTGGATGGCACGGTATGTTTATTCTTCAGGCAAATTACTTGCACCTTTATTTACCCAAATGTATGCGTGCATATCTTCGTCCTTCTAAAATGTATATTTATACATGTTATAAAATAATAGCTATTAAACCCGGCATAGCCTGAAGGAATAAATTGTAACCCACTGAACCAACCACTATACTGTTGCGGTTTAGTAAGGAATTGCAAGTCACCAGGACGTGAATGGTTTTATGTCTCTACTGGTGGCCCTGACAGGTTTGACTTTGAGAGAATCACAATGTGTCATCGTACCCTGAAACTGGAACACTAGCTCGAAGCCTTGAATTGAAGGTTGAGGTTATGAATTAACAATATATGTTACTTTCATGCCTGCAAAGAGGCGTATGCTGGGAGATCTCAAATTTATAATTAAAATGAGATTTTTTTCAATGTACTAATAAAATAAACTTATCATGTATCTCTATACCTTGGGCAGCAATGTTACGGTAATTTATGTTTAAAAAGTACATGTTATACTGGGTGCCAGATTTGTTGATTCTAATGTTTACACTGAAATTTCTGTGTGCAGGACCTCGATGGCAGGTCAATTCGAGTTAGCCAGGCTGAAGCTCGTCCGAGTCGTCAGTTTTAATTGCTGAATAATCCATGAATGGATAAATCTCGGGGGTATGTATCTAACTTACTTGGAATTGTTTATTCCATGTTCATCGATCTTGGTACTAGCAGCTTAAATACAAATGAGCTTACTAGATTTCAATACCATGTTAACATGCAGAAAAAATTTACTGTCTAATGAAATACAATCAAATGATTATCCCATCTAAATTTTCAATTTATAATAAAGATATGATCCTCAAATTTTTGTTGTCTTGTTGAACTTGCAAGTCCCACTACATCTTCAGTTTTTGATTTCCGGTAAATTTCTTATGTCAGGACCGTATAGGAGTGACAGCTGCTCCTGCTACGGAAGCCGATGAATGATTATGATTAGAAGAATTTTCTACTTGCACTCAAGGTTGCAAATATGGATCTGATTCGTATGTCTATGCTAACCAGACAGACGGTGTTTTGAGTTCATAAATGTATATTTTGAATGTCATCCAGAAAAGATAACGCTCTGTAATTCTTGCCTGTCACTTTTGGTGGAATACACAATCTTTTGAACATTTGGCTTTCAGTTGTATGTGATATGAAGAATTTTGTGACTAGTAAAATGATAGTGCAGGTTTTTGTCGTAATGCTGCCCGGACATAATTCTGTTGACATTGCCATGAGTGTCAATGTGAAGGTATTTGTGCCAGACTTAAAATAGTTTGTCCAGCTTGGTTTATTCTTCAAACAAATTGAGCCATAACATTACTCGATTTCCTGTTGAGTTATTGTCCCAAGCACTGGCTACGACTAGAGATGTAAACAGGTTTCGCCCAACTTATCCCTATCTTGGCTGTGCCTATAGTCGTGCTATGGCCAACTCTAAAGTCCTGGCTGGGTTACGAAAGACGGGGTTAGTGATGTGATAAAAGCATGCTTTAGGAGACCAGCAGCGTAACCAGATAGATAAGACAGCTTTGTTATTACAGATGCGCCTATTTCTCATTTTGAAAATATATAGACGTTCTCTGATATTTGTTTTGTACAACAAAATCATCATTTATGATTTTATGGGCCTGTTTGGCAGGTTTCTGCCTTTTGTAAGAGAGTTTCAGGACTTTTACGTCAATTTGGTCCTAAATTTGCTCTCCCATTATGAGATATTAAAAATGGTATTAGCCTGTGCCTTCACCATATTATTACAGTATTGGAGGGATTTTATCAATTTATTCTGTTCAATTTTCTTCTGCTTATCTGCGATATCAATTAGACTGACTGCTGTATTAATTTTTCTGCGGCTAGGCCGAGCAAAAATGAAACATGGCCATTTCATGGAAATAAGAACATGAGCTTATAATGCAGCAACTGATGGGAATAAGTAACTGAGAAGATTTCAATCCAATATCAATCTACAAGCCACGATGCAGCAAATTTTTTTTTATATCCAAAGTGAATAGGTGAAAGATACAAACGGTTTAGAAGAGGCTTTGTACTTTTTCGATGTTCTAACTAAATACCATACAAGGACGTGTGAATTCTAGCAACCGGAAAACCCAATCAACCTGTGGTTTGAATCCTATTTTTGTTAATAGGATGCCTGATAAACATATTTGAAGAAGTGGATTTTAAAATTATGCAAAGTTATGTAAATGCAGCTATGCTCTGTTAGGAAGGACTTCATATTCTTTTGTAAAGAAGTGCCTTCTTTTAACAATTTTTAGTGGGTAGGTTTCCATTATTGTTAAGTGCAAGAATATCGTACGTATCATCTCTGGAGTTTAGCAACATTTTAGGTGACAGTAGACCCCATATCCTACAACTGGTGATAAGATGTGCTAAGTACCCATGATGCTACATGTCATTATCCTCACTGTAATCCTAGTAGTATCTTTGTAAGCAAGTTTTAAATGCAGCATCAAAGATTATTTATAAGCAAAACGCGTGAAGTGGTCATTATTTCAATGAAGATAATTTTTTTTAATTTAGTTGATTACAAGAATACTAGATAACCAAACAAATAGACTTAGAGGGCCCATTTGATATAGCTTTAGAAAAATCACAAGCCGCTTCTGGAATTAAAAGTTGCTTTTGAACAAATTGGAATAATTTTCTGGAAGTAGTTTGTCTTGCTAGAAGAGCTTTTAAAGAAATCTAGCTTAAGGTAACTTTCTAATGAAACTCTTCTATTAGAAGTAAAAGTAAAAGCCCTGACAAACGTGTTTTTATTCACAGAGCGTAGAATCTTGTTGCAGATTCCAAAAGTGTACAGCCACAAAATGCAGAACACTTAATACTTTAAAAAAATGATCATGTTAATCATCAATTACCGTCTAAACAACCAAGAAACTGGACCATCATCAGACTGACAAACAAGAATGTGTGGCCTAAAAATGAAGCGGCTAAATAGAATCAGTACCAATAAGCTTTACCTTTCTCCATTTTCATGTTGCCGTGTCTTTGGATCGATCTGCTGTGATGACTTAGCATTGACGTAGTGTGATTTTCTCCTCCAAAATATATTCCAACTTCTTTTTCTCTTAACCAGTTTCTGGAAGTCCTTTCTCATGCTTTGACACTCCTTCTCAAGATCAGACACACGTTCCCTCATATCCTCTATACCATCATTTTTCGAGAGGATTGAATTTGGATTTTGAGAGTTCTCGAGATTGTCAGAAACAAAGAACCAACCAGAAATGGATGTCCGTAGCCTCAGCTGTTCGAAAAATAAGACTTGCACAATCACTCTGAGGGGCAGTCTCTCATTTTGGGCGGCATGAGTACTTGCCTCCAATGAGAGCTTTTGGCAGTTCATGAGCCTACATATTTGCTCCCGCTCAGAGTCTGTGAGCCAAGGATGTGCCTGACATTATGATACACGTTAGCAATTTATTCTGAAGAGTTGTATCAAAGAGAAAAAAGTGGAGATACGTTATTACCACAGTGAAAGTTACCTTCAAATATATATCAATTGCACGATAAATGCCGTCAGATAGCGGCCTTGCATAATCAGGAACTGCAGCAGCTAGGGACTGGAATTTAGGGAACTTCAAATTAACGTCTGCTGACACATCAGAAAGATATGCATCGACCAGATTCGCCACCATTGTCATTGAAGTCAACGAATGGGTCCCATCCATTAGCTGACTTTCTTCGACTATACATGGAGAAGCAGCAGCAGAAGGCTGGTCTATTGACATGAAATTGTCTAGAATCCTCTGAAAACAGTCTATGTCATATAAAGTTTCCACAGAATATCCCATGTTCGGTATTAGTAGATCTTCCAAAGCTGCTAGGTCTAACTGCAGCCCAACCCTTCTCTCCAAGTTTTCCCTGCAAGATGGACTCGACTGCAAAACCATAGCAGTCCGGAGCAACCTAAGTAGGAACCGAGTATGTATTACTCCTTTCTGGTTTGGAAGTATCTCAACTATCTCTTCAAGAAGTGCCCTCTGGTCTGCCTCGGATGGGATAGAAATTGTTGAACCCGAATTTAAGTTCTTGAAGCTCGACTGCCTATTCATCTGGGGAATGTATTTCTTAGCATAGAACACTAGAGCCCCAGCAATATTCTCGGGCGTCATGCCTCCCACTTCGACAGCTTGAATCAACCGTTTATATAGAGGTAAACTGAGGAATGAAACATCCTCAAACCACCAATCATCACTTAGAGGCTGTGGTTTTGTTGAAGTACATATACCGTTCCATAGGGAAGCACCTGATGGCCGCCCTGCCTCATTGCACCTGGACACAGGCCAATTGAATAACTTCGGATCAGCACAAGCTTTCATTGCCAAGGAGTGAATACATCTTGAGACAATGTGGAGCTCCTCAGCGTGTGGAAGAACTTCTTCACAGGTTTCAAGAGCTTTTATTGTGTCCGTCCAATTGCTAAAAACCTCGTTAAGAAAAGCTTCTGTTTGTGCAACGAGATTTCCCTCCCCGTACTTTTCATTCATTTGAAGGTACTCAGCTGCACATCTAAGACTCACAACATTCATTGAAGTGAGTTCTATTTTAATGCCATAGCAGAATTTGGCTACTAACTCAAAAGCTTTAGCTCCACCCGGTAACTGACCAAGTTGTAAAGCACATGCAGATCCATCAGCACTCTGAGATTCACCAATAAATTTCTCGAGAAGCCCATTTCTCGACAGCAAAGGAAACTGCAATTTGCAATAAACTTAACAGGAATTTCAATTATGCAAAATTATGATAAAAACTATGATCAGTGACTAATTAACAGAAAAATTTTCTCATTTAACAGTGCTATTACTAACTCATGCTGCAACTAAAACACGAATTAGGCCTCAAAAGCTCAAGTATACACCTTGTGAAGATGAAAGGACATTTCTCCGATTTCAATTGTGATGTCACTCTGGAGGCCAGATGTACAATGCCTGCAAAAATCACATGACAAGCTTCACGGAACGAAGTAAGATGGCTGTATGATTAATGCAGCCAAATTATTTCAAGACAGAAATTAATCACAATGTTGTAGCATAAACATACTACACAATTTTTAATCTAAGATAAACAAAACTAAATTGGCTATCTATTAGAAAACCAATGAGAAATTGCTAACCACACATCTTAAGGCACCATCCAGAAAGAGATGCCCAAATTCCCACATTCTATAAGAATAATAGAATCTTATAGCAATAAGCACAATTTTAAGAAGTTCATATACGGACTACCAAATATGAAACAAAACCCTAACTTTCAACCTTAATGAAGGACACAACATATAAAAAAATCAAATTGACGAAATGAAGCAATCTCTCATTGAAGTAATGTCTGAAGGATATATCTCTTCAGTTAACTTCACATCCAAAAATTGTTCATTTGGGTAAACATTACAATAAAAGATTAAAATATAATGACTAAACAATACAGTAAATCCACACATTCTGAACCAAATCCACTGAATCTCACCCCCCCACCCAAACAATTTCACTCGTTCCATAAGGGCCATAACCATTAATAATTGATAATAGTAAAGAAATTAAACTGGGCTAAATTAGAGTGGTTTTTGGCTTACCAAGATTGGCCATCGCGATGAAATGCTTCAGATTTCGAGCCCAGTTTCATGCACGCCATGAATCAATACCTCTGTTCCTCAATTCTTGAAGAACATGAAGGAGGAATTAGTTCTGATGAGGAAAAAATGATACAAAAAGAAAATTGGATCACTAAAAATAAAAATGTGTGAAATTTTGTGTGCCCGAGTCAGTAGGAGAAGTGAAGAAGAGAAAATACCGGATACAGAGAGAGCGTGACAGTTATCCAACTGTCTTCACTCTCCTTCAATTGCTCTGCTCGTTAACTTCACTCCATGCAGAAGAGAAAAGATCAGAATAAAAATAAAAATAAGTGACTTGCCCCTACTTATTTTGGTTAAACTCTTTTTAGCAACAAGGCAAAAGAAATAGGTGAATCTTTATTTATTATATCCGCCAACTTTTTTTCCGTCGTATTTTTTTCAATCTCTTATTGATTAGCACATTTCAAAGCATGCATGCCCTTGAAAATACAAATCTTAAAATTCAATTTGCTCGTTTGAATTTTAGACGAATTGAATTGCTCAATTGAACTTGTTGAGTTCGAATACTGTATTGAACGTTTGAGTTTATCTTAATTCTACCCAATTAAAATGAGTAGCGTAAACCCTTGTCTTATTTAATCTTTAATCAACGTGAAATTTTACGATTAAGAGTTGCCCTGTTCTTCCTCAATCCAAAGTACATACTACAAGTAGTTCCAAAAGCATTTTTCCATTCAAAGTAAGACATCGGTCGTGGATAATGACTATCACATGATAGGTTAAACTTCGCACCTTCAATTTTTAGCTAAAATTCCTAATGTTTCACTTAAGATTTTCGGCAAATATCAAGACTCGGTTCATACTATACTTGGTTTATTTTTTTTGTGGTGGATTAACTACATTGGTCTCCTTCTTTTCAAAACATTTAGCTGACAAGGGATTAAGTATCGATATCTATGTGACGAGTTGAATTATATGTCGTTAAAAGTATGTATACATATAACTTGTTCTTAATAAATATAATTTCATGTTTTTTTTTTAACCTCGAGGAGACCACTACCTTGACAGTGCCTTTGTTAGCGAGAAATAAAGTGTTGTGGTACAAGTAGATAGATGGAATTACGAGGCTGCAAAGCATTTTTACACCGGAGAGGTGCAATGTTCACTTAAATTTTGTTTTTTTTTAACGTTTAAACTAATTCATTTTATAATTCGACATGTGCAAAGTTTTCAAAAATTGGGTGATGGCAAGACTCAAATCTTGATTATGATACTATGTTACCCATTTATGGGCCTGGAGTGAAAAGTGTGGGCTCGAGACAAAGTGATGAGAAGGGAAGACATAAATTCTTGCTAAAGTCGGGACAATATTATTTGAGGAAATTATATAAAAACAGGCATTTAAGTTTTCAAATTAAAAAATCAGATCGGAAATTTATTTAATAAAAAATTAGGTATTAAAATGAATTATTGATTATTAATCGCCCGTCTCCCTCACAGACACGTCGGAGACTGCACTGCCCCTCCATTCCCCTCTCTATACCCTCTCCTTTACAGACCACGTCGTCGGAGACTTGCTATCTCCTCCGTCATTCCCCTCTCTTCTCCTTTCTATCGGGATCTGGTATACAACGGCGACGACGGCCTTCCCACCGCCTTTGCTCTTAATATGACAGTGGTTGATCCACAGCGGCACAGATCTGTTATTTCCTTTTTTTTTTAGTTTTCGAGTTTGATTTATCTGATGGTTGTGGTGGTTGTATGGCTGATGTTTGCTGATGGTTGTTGTGGTGGTTTTTCAGTTAAAGGAGGGTTTTATGGAGATAGAAATGCAGTGTACAATAACATGGTAAGAGCACGGGCGTTGGAGGTGTTATGGGTAGTGGTGTTGTGGTGTTGTTGGGGGGTTTTAAGTGATTTTTGTTGGTGGCTATGACGGATCTGGCGGCTATTTTAGTGAGGTTGTAGAGGTGGTGTATTGTTAGGTGCATTTGGTGGGGGGTTTCTTGGCTGTGGTTGTATTCCTTGTGGCTGTGATGGTTTCTGGTGGTAGAAATGTTGGTTATGTTGGTGAGGTTGTGGGTTGGATATTGTTAGTTGTGCCGGTGGAGGTGTCGATAGTGCGATCGACTATGGTGGCGGCGGCGCGGTGGATCTAGGTAGGATACATGCGGTAGTGGTGAGTCTGGTGACAGACCGGTATGATTTGTTTATGGTGGTATGCGCGGTGGTGTTGCTAGTGCGGTGTGGTGATGGTGATGGTGGTGTTGCAAAGATGGTGGCGATGGCAGTAGCGGTGATGACAGTAATGGTTTTGATGATTTTTGTTTGGCAGTGTATTGGATCTAATGGTGGTGGCTTTGTTGGCGATGGTGATGTGGTGGCGGTGTCTGTGGTGGAAGTGTTTGTGCCAAGTATTGGTGGTCGATCAGGATCGGGGATGAGATGTTTGGTGTATGTGACCAACTATGTGGTTCATTGTGACTACCTATTAAACTGTGACATTAAAATTTGATAATTTGTGACTCAAAAATAATTTGTCTTCAAGAAATTTGAAAATATGTGACCGATAGATAAATTGCGATCTATAATTTTTGTAATCTGTGACTTATAAAAATTTTGTGTTGTGACTTATAATCTGTATTCAACTAATTTGATAATATGTGACTAATAANACTTATAATCTGTATTCAACTAATTTGATAATATGTGACTAATAAATAAGTCGTGACATATAATTATGTACATGTGACTATTAATTATATATTTGTAAATTTATTATATTTAAATAATAAATATTTTTAATTAATTATCTAAACACTCGAGTTTTACATTTTTTAAACTTAAAACTTGAATTCTGCATTTGGGAAACTTAAGACCCGATTTGTGAATTCTTCCCTTATTATTTTCAACCATTATGGCCCCCAATCCTAGCATTCTATTGGAGATTATTTTCACTCTAAAATAATTATTTAATTATACATTTTAAGAAATCCTTTCGTTTCTCATTATGACTCCAACTCTCTCCCATGGTCTCATTCAATATATTTTGAAATAATTTTGATTTCATTTGAATTAACTTTCATGTAGAACCCCCTCGAGGAGGTCATCAAAATCAGGCCCACTTTGACTTTTAGCTAATTAAAGCTTTCTTGGAGATGAATGTACTTTTTCTTATAAAAAGCAACTTTTTTTAATAGAAGACATCTACTTTTTTTTAATAATTTTTTTTTCTTATTATTGTTGATATGCATACATACAAATTATACCCAACATATATAACACATTATTTTATGTAAATTATGATGCATGCATATATCTCTAATATTGTTCCAAATTTCCAATATATGAATGGAGGGAGATAGAAATCTCATATAAAGATTTGTAAGTCGAGTATTGTATTAAAATATTCAATCAAATGACAAATTCAATTAATTTTCCCGACACATCCCGAGAAATACATTTCGCCATTCCAACTTTGACCTTGAAAGACGAAAGTCCCATTATTTATCCGTTGATTAACTTTAAATTATTCATTATGGGATCCACGAAATTGCACCAAAAAAATCTATTTTCCTAAAGAACTTACAACTACTGCAAATAAAAATTAATTAATTAATAAATAATAAATAATGAGAGAGAAAAAAAAAGAGGCAGTTGTACTTTCATAGCATTTTTATTGGTAAGTCTGTTGTACAGTAGAGTGTCGGGGTATGAAACAAATTCCACATTGACTCTTTAGTAACGGTATTAACTACCAGATGCATTGTTCCAAGTCCAAATTGGATTGTGGGGTCGAGGAATCTTATCAAGTGTTTGATGAACACTTTTACATAAAACCTCGTTTGATTTTGTTAAAAATTATTTTTTTGGTAAATTTAAAAGTTAAGAGCTCTGTAAAATGTATGATTAAAAGTAATTGTTAAATTTGACTTAATTTTTTGTTTACTCTTTTATTTTAAATTTTTTTTTTTAACCAAACATGGACTAAATTTCTTTTAGGATTGATGATTTCTTTTAACATAATTCATTTATGTATACTTTTGTACAATAAATTCTTAGTAACTGACAAAATTGAAACCTAGAAGGACAAAATCCAATATAGGATGGCTAGCAACTTGCATCCTAGTCTTGCCAACCAAGTTTTTTTTTTTTTAAAAAATAAAA
Source organism: Fraxinus nigra (assembly GCA_903798295.1). NCBI lineage: Eukaryota > Viridiplantae > Streptophyta > Magnoliopsida > Lamiales > Oleaceae > Fraxinus > Fraxinus nigra. The sequence continues at coordinate 678 of CAIGRH010125564.1, read as the reverse complement.
TGTTTGTGACGCTAAACTAGATCCGAACGCCTTTTAGAGTGTTTGATTTAAATTGCAATCTCGTTATAATTTAAAAGTTAAAGTAACTACATATTTCGTAGGCGTCACAATTATTACTCGTTTATTCATCACTTATTTCTAAGAATTTATAACCTCAACAAGTTATTATAAATTCTTCCAAACAAGCAACAAGTTTAAATTGAGAAACCAATCAAAAATCTCAACTTGTGAAATACCAATATAACGATACAAAATAATGATGCAAATTAAGCCCATGTTTGGCGTAATTAAATTTTTTGACAAAAAAATTAATCAAAGTAAACAGGGACGGATCCACATGGGGTCTTGTGGGGTCAATTGACCCCACAATTTTTTATTTTTTTTATAACCAAAATTTTCAGAATATGCACTTTTTGACCCTCAGAATTTTCATTTTTGACCCGAAATTTTTTATTTTTGACCCCACAGTTCGTAACGTCTGGCTCCGTCCCTGAAAGTAAACAATTAATTTTATTAGATCCACAACTTTTATTAATATCTCAATTATATATTTCATCAACTTTTATCAAAATCTACTAAAAATTCGATTTTTTCCAAAGAAAAAGACATAACCACCGCCCATGCCCAACTTTTTTTAGGTCAAGAAAAAGTTCATCACGTACCTTCAAACTACACATT
>CAIGRH010125516.1:0-13005 GCA_903798295.1 Fraxinus nigra | reverse complement strand
CTCTAGTAGCCACTTTAAGCCATATACATATATAACATTTTCTTCATGCACCTATATTTTCCATACTTCTCCACATTGGAGTACAACTTTTACGCACATTTTTTCATCTTTTCACTTACAAGTGTGTAGTAGGTATTGGATGTTTATTTGTGAAGAATTGAAGCAAGGAAATCGACAAAAGTTGATAGTGCTCAAGTAAGGCAGCCCAAAATCGAAAAAAAGAGAAAAAAACAAAAATCGAAAAAAACAAAGAAAAATACACACACACACACACACACACACACACTTGATTTTGGGGCTTGAAATATTGAGGAACGTGTTAATTGAAATGTGTGATGTATTGAAATGCATGATAATAAATTTAGCTATATGTTTGGAAGTTTTGAATCCTAATATCCTTCTTTTCATACAACCCAACTTGATCTTCATTACAACCTTTTACATTGATTGTTTTGATCCCAAGTAGGATTGTGGAATGAACAGATGAATTCTTAGTTGACGGTATGCCTATCATGAGATTAATGTTTGCATGTTGCTTGTTCATAAATATTTAAGTCTCCAATTTTGAATGTACATCTTTTTCAACTCCATAGAGAGAGACCCCGCACTAAACACTTTGATACCCATGAGTTATGGAGCTGAACCTTCAGTTTGAGATATACTTGATGTTGCATGTGTTAGGGTTGTTGGTAAGATGGCTATGGCTTGACACACACTCACATATTTGGCATGTGATTTTGATATCCGGATGATCATAACATTGTTAATTTTTTGTGGTGTTAAGTTTAAAAAGAGTATGAACTGTGGTTAAATTAGAATAATCATGACATTGTTAATTTCGTGTGGTATTGAGTTTGAAGAGGGCATAGCATGTGGTTAAATTAGAATTTGATAAATTAACTTGCAATATTGACTAGTCTATGATCATTTTATTTTGCATTAAATTGCTAGGGACTAGCAATAAGCAAGTTGGGGAGGGGGTGTGATAATACTGCAATTATCACGTTTTTCATCCACCAGTAATTGTATTTTCATGATTTATTGGTGCCTAAATATTCTAAGTACACTTGTATTTTGGTTTAGGTCGCAAATGGACGGATACAGTGGAAATTAGAAGAAAATAGCGAAACAGGACCAAAATGGAGGAAAGTGATAGTCCGGGGACAAAAGTGTAAATATTCTAAACTTATTTTTAATCTCATGATGAAGATTCGAGAGTGTTAAAGGTCAATTGAATGAAGAAAGGAGTCAAAGGGATCAAACATAGCCGAAACATTATCACATATCAACTTTCAAGTTAAAAAACTTTGCACCAGTTTTCAATCTCATATTAAGACCAATGTTTGACATGGAAAACGATCGAATTCGAAAATGGTATCTGAAGTAAAGTTGTAGCCCTTTGAGTCAGATTTCCCACACATCTTGAATCATTTCAATCGGACATCAGGATAAAACATTATGGCCCAAAAACGCTACAAGACGCGCACCTCGCTTCACACCAAGGTAGCCTCGACCGAGGCTACCAAAATCCTTAAGGCGCGTGCCCTAGCTTACACTAGGCGCGTGCCTCAAGCCAAAATGATGAGAAAAATTTAGTTTCCTTATTTTGCTTTGTTTTAGGACTATTTTTAACGGATAATAAAAGGGAAAAAATCCGTGACTTTGGAGAGCAGTATTTTTTAGCACAAGGGAGTTTCATATCATTTTTCCTCTCAATTCTTGCTCAAGAATCTCATGGAGAACTAAATCCATTGGTGAAGTTTGAAAGGAACTCGGTTGGTTTTGGAGAATTCATATAATATGTTTTTTTATTGATTAAACAATTCTAGGATTCGGATTTCCTTTCAATTATCTTGTATTGAAATTGGCTTATCCTTTATTAAATTCGTTATGGATCTAGTCTCGCATTTTCCATTGATTAATTGTAAATAATTGTTGAATTTCAATTTCGATTGTTTCATTGGTGTGATTTAATTACTGCTACATGTTGATAAATATAGTCGCTCTTTGAATCTAATTTCAATGAATGATGTGAAATTATGCTATAGAGAATCTTTGTTTTGGAATTACCATAGAATTGATCGAGTATTGTATGCCAAATTTTCCGATTGGAGTTTTAGGATAAAGATCTCTAATTGAGTAGTATGAATGTGTGGTTTACGTTGATTGATCCAAACCAATCGAGAAAATTCCAGCGCTTTATTATTTTGATATTGATATTTGAATCCAATTTAATTCGATAAACAACTAAATTCACATAATTTGCAAGAGGAACCCCAAAACTTGATCATTTGAGTTAAATTTTCATCTTCGTGTGGAATCGAAATCCCAAAGTTGTGCTACAACTACTGCATTATAATTTGGGCATAATCAATTGGACTCGTGGAGTCCCATTGAAAACTGCATCAATTTACTTCTTTGCTCCTCCTTAATTTTTTTTTCTTTGCTCCACATTAATAGGGTGTTTTTTTCACTGTAGGAGCCTAATTCATCCCATAGACCTTTGAGCCTTGAAAAATATGCCGTAACAAACATGTCACCTTGATTGAGGGATGTTATTTCCCTTTCAATCTGGGAAATTCTCGGTGCATTGTGCTTGGAAAATCTTTCCTTCAAATCGTACTAGACTTCTAATACATTTTCTGTGTAGATCACGTTGTCCCTTAAATTCGGATCTATCGAGTTTAGGATCCATGAAATTATCATGTCATTGCTTCTTTGCCAAGAAGTGAAGTTTTATCTGCCTTTGAAGGTTTCTCGATTGTGCCGTCAATGAAGCATATTTTGTTCTTCGCATTGAGTGCAATGGTCATCAATCTGCACCACGTCGAGTAATTATCTCCATTCAAGGGTTTTGTAACTAAAATGGCTCCAGGGTGATTTGAAGCATGAAGAAAAAATGGGTCCGAGGCATCGACTGCAACCTTCTATGCTACATGAACATTATATATTTCACCTCTTTCTGACATGGTTGTTTAGGCTATGTTTATAAGTGTAATATTAGTGAATTAAGAGGAAAATTCAGGAACTTTGCTCTGAGACCGTGAGGAATCATGAATAATAGAGAAAAAATAATGTTGGTCGAAGAAGAATCTCTTAATTCGATAATTTGATTACACAGAATATGCTGTATTTATACAAGTAATTCCTACCATATTGACAAAACATTATAAGGAAAGAAATAATGTAAAATATCCTACATTGATAGTAGAATCTATAATATTTTCAATCTTATATTACTATGATATTTTCCTATTATGGAGATAAAACTTTAATAGAATGCCCTATCCCACCGACTAAAGGTGTCAAACTGGTAACATGGCGCCCGCCTCTATTGTTAGATGTGTTGGACACAGGATGCCTCAAAATAGTCAAAATTGGGCCTTGTCAAGTTGGTTAAAATCTCTAGCTACAATCCTCTTTCCCGCCTTACCCACCGCAATATCACCTCTTCATCTTCCTTGTGTTGTGTTTTGAAGTTCTAAGACGGTGGTTAGCGTTTCAGGTTCAGTACTTGATTTGAATAAGCCTCTGATGGTTCCAAAGGTTTCACGCACCAGTTAGCCTAAAAACTAGCAAGATTGCACAAAATTAATCGAAACCACCAAGAAAACTTTAAAGGAGCATAAATGTGGAAGAACAGAGGCAAAATACAATTTACATGTAATCTTTCTTAATTTTATTAACCGACAATAAGGATAGGCGAAAGAATGTGAAGGGCCAACACAATATTTTTTTTTTTTTTTTTATCATTGTTGCTTCAATAAAAAAAAGGGGCAGTTATGCATAATTTTCAGCCCATCACTACGCCAAATTGCTCCATTATCCAAGCACTTGGAAAAGCAGCCTTAAACTGCTAGTCATGTGCCACCATTGTGCCTGATTTTGCCAACTGAAATGTGACCCAATTTTGACTTCAAATTTTGGTTTTGCCTGAATTCGGCCAGCATACCAATACCTGCNATTTTCAAAAAAAAAAAAAAAAAAGAAAAAAAAAAAAAATGGCCAAAAAAAAAAAAAATTTTTTTTTTATCATTGTTGCTTCACTAAAAAAAAGGGCAGTTATGCATAATTTTCAGCCCATCACTACGCCAAATTGCTCCATTATCCAAGCACTTGGAAAAGCAGCCTTAAACTGCTAGTCATGTGCCACCATTGTGCCTGATTTTGCCAACTGAAATGTGACCCAATTTTGACTTCAAATTTTGGTTTTTGCCTGAATTCGGCCAGCATACCAATACCTGCAACATTGGTGCACTGCCACACCATTTTGCCAACAGCTTAAGTTTTCCACTTTACGTCCCTGCCGTCAGGACAATTTTTGCCAAATTGTCGAGAAATCTTGCACACCCCTTGACAAATCCACACGTGCCATCGATAAATCTAGCACACCCATTGGCAATTCCCCACATTCTGTCTAGAAATCCGTCCATACAGTGCTGCCATCAAGTAAATCCCACAATTTCTACATGCATTTAGTCTCATTGCATGCTGCAACGCCCTTGTAAGAGCCTCGTCCAATTATGACCATCCGTTAGTCCACGCCTTATTCAACGTGCCATCATAGCATATTCAGTCACACAAGATTGACATCTTGCCTCATTTATCTAATCATGTAGCATCACCACATGACCACATTCAAGTTAAATGACCCCGTGGCAAGATCAGAACCAATAGGCAATGCACACGAGTTTAGAGGTGTTTCCATCTCATTAAGCCCCTGTTTGATTCCCATTTTTTAAAATTCATTTTTAACCGAACTTTTTTTCAATCACACATTTCATGGAATACATAACTTTTCGCTCACACATTTCAATTTTTTTTAATTAAAATCTACTAAAATTCTGATTTTTAACAAAACTAAGTAGGGGCTAAGTATTGTGCATTTTGTGCACAAAGATAAACCTCGGCTGCCACTCCACTAGGAAGGACTCACGGAATACTCACCAAGCATGCTATTAATTTGTTCATTTGAAGGCCTTCGTGGAACAATCCCGTCACCGCATAAACTAAATATATTGTTTCGTAAATTTGACGCCTATCAAAGTTACAAAGCAACATCAAGAATTTTTTTGCAGATTTAGCTTGCTATTGGATTTTGATTTTAACATTGGTTAAAGAGGAAGAAATAGTAAACTTCCATGCATATAAATCAACTTGTTTAGTGAAATACATTATTGTTTTAGGCAGTGTGTGTGCATAAGTAGCAGATTCTAAGTAAATCAAGATCTTGTCCATGGAATACATTATTCTTTCAACTACAAAAAAATTGAAAACAAACAGAAACTCAAAACTAACAAGGGGAAGAACAAGGACGCAAAAAATATTACAAAGATATGCAACAACTTCTTATATGGTAGGCACTCGAGAAACATAATGAAAGAGTAGAGTTTCTCGGCACGAAAAATAGCCTTCTGCTGATAAGTATACAAGCAAGTGTATGAAGAGGCCATCAGCCAAACATTTGTAAATAACAAAACAGGACATCTTGAAATAGAGGGTTAAGCTTTATGCCATCATTCTATGGAGGCTTCTTGTGAATTTTCTGCTGCTTATAGACATATAGGTCTGATTGCCGATCTGACACCATTAGAAAATAATTAGACAAAGCTTTGTAACTTTGATTTTCATCAAACTTACAAAATAAAACATGTTATAGGCGGTGATGGAATTGCTCAATGAAGGCTTTCGAACGCTCAAACTAATAGGATAATCTGAATACACCATCCTATTTCGGCAGTGAGGACATGCAGCATAGCCAAACTTGCTGGAGACATACTTGTGAGCAATCAACCAGTCTTCCCAGTCGTAAACAAGTTTGGGAAAAATTGATTTACAAAAAAATAACTCCCGTACAAAGGCATAAATTGAACTCTATCTTTGATTCATATATCTTCTAATCTATATCTTTGCTAAATATCATCATTTCCCATCTCAACCTCATCGCAATTATAACATATGGTATATATATTTTTATTTTGTAGAAAATAATTATTTATCATTACGATTTCCAAAGCTTTTCAAAGACTTTTTGGCATTATTAATTTTTGTTAAAATAGCTTTTTGGCCAAAAAACAAATAAAAATTGACTTTTGCTCTGTCAAAGACTTAAATTCCCTCTGCTGCATAGATTGAGGACCCATGTGCTCGATTTAATAGGCTGAGGACCTCTGTCTAATTTTTCCAAAACATAGGGTTGGACAAAACTCTCGAATCGAGCGACTGTTTTTAACTTAAATACCCGAAAGGATATCTGAATTGAAAACCGACGAATTTGATTCGATTCTCGATTCTATACCAAGAACTGAATCTCTTTAATTTTTTTTATCTTAAATAAACCAACTTATTTTTTTTTCCTAAATAGATTTGTTAACTAATTAATTTAGCCCAAATCCAAAATATGATTCCTCTTTTTCTATTTCTAATTTCCAACCCAAGCTCATCTTAATCAAATTGACATTAGTTTTACTCAAATCTCTTATTCTACCATAGTATTTTTTCTGTCGTTATGGAGAATTGAATTGGAAGCTCAACTGGATCTCTCTTCATTATTGTGAGTTCACTATTTTTTTCCTTATGTGATTTTATGAAGAACTCAACAAAGAGAGGCGCAAAAGATACAACGAGATTGGACTATGTTGTTTTGTAAGAGCTAAAATTGAACATATCATTAATTGAATTAATGTAGCTTTGTTGTAAATCTTTAAAAATTTAATTATCGGACGGAATCCAAGAACCAAACCGAAAGCGAACAGTTCCACAATTAAATTTGGACCCAACGGTTCTACTTATTAAATACCTGAAAATTTGGGTTCGATTCTCAGACCATGTCCAAACCTACCAGAACATGTAAACCTGCAAACCAAACCTGACTAGTTACCTTTGTAATTTAGGCTTGAATACATGTACATTTTCCCCATATCCTAGAACAACAATCTTCAATTTCCCAAGCATAAAAAAGAATATTAAAAAAAAAATGAACACAAAATATATGTAGAAGAACATCCAAGAAGTAAAAGTGCAATTTTCCTTTTCTATTGATTTTTCCAGAAACGGCAAAATCACTTATGTAGGGCATGAATCATTACATTCCTATAGAATTCACAATCCCTTTAATGTCATATATAGACTTAAGACTTGTCTACACAAATGAAATCCTACTCTTCAACATACAAAATCAAAGGTTCATTTGGAAAAGCAATTGAAATTTATTCAAAAGACGAAGATAATAGGATGTATGGATTCAGGGCTGCCTTACAAGAGATTATCAAGCTGAGTTTGAAGTTCTGGTATTGACACCATATTCAGAATATTTTGAATGTCTTCTGGTGAGTACTCTGATTTAAGAAGGGACAGTACTTGGACATGCGCTTCAACAATGTTGGTCCTGCAGAATAGTTTATGAAATGTGAAAAATAACGCGTTATACATTCAAAATTGATATACTATCACAATTATACTGCAATGAGGTGTATTTTGGGTAATGCAAAAGATTTTAGGGATATTTTGAGCTGAGCACATTTTCTTCCTAGTAAGCAAGCTAATAGACCAAGGGTTTATAATCCAGATTTCTAAATGCCGCGAGATGGATTTACCGACAATCATTAGAAGTGGAAGATAAGGACAGTTTTCTTAAACTATATCCCCCCTCTCTCCACCTCTATTTTCCACACCCAAAACCCCTGCCATCATATCAACACTCACGTTAACAATAACACAGGTGACAAGGCCAACCGAGAAAAAGTTATCGTATTTGAAAACAAAGATGTGTCAAGTGAGAAGATATCATACTTAATTGGTTTGAAGAGTATTGCACGTGTCGAAGGGTTTTGCAAATAAAGCTTCATTTTTCCCATCACATTTGGCAGCTCTTGTTGAATTGCAGAACTGACCTGCAGCACAAAGCACAATTCATCAACTAGTGCTGGACCATGTTTCATATCAACTCAAGGCCAAAAAAATGAAAAGCACATCAAACAGACATGAGTCTCGAGAAAAAGAAAATACTCTTCATAAGTAACCACTAAATATCTGCAGTTTAAACAATTGAAGCAAAGAAAAGTGGAAAAGAAATTATTTCAATAGGCTTAAAGAATAGCTTTATATATCTTAATAAACAGAACTTGAAAGCAAAGGAGGTTTAGTCATAATTAACTAAGACATTTAACTAAAGGTGGAAAGAGAAAATAATAAACCAAAATTCAAATATTATACCTTCTGGACAAGCTCAGTGACCTTCTCTGGGGTTGCAAAAGCTTGATCTTTGAGTGGTTTTGCTATAGCAGACTCCAACTTCTGATTTTGATTGCCCGAGGACAATGCAACTTTGACAGCCGTCACCTGCATACTCAAATTTGAATCATAGTTAAAGATTATGCCTCTAAATGCTAGAGAATGCACTGACAGAAGACAATGCACTTCCTTCTCTCAAACCAAAACCATTCCTTTTCCTAAATTTGCAATGAACACGAGATTTTTCCTTTTCCATTGAACTCTTTATACAGTTTATTCTAAACTTCAGCATATTTTTCTTTCATTTTATTTTCCTTAGATCTTATTTATTTTATGCTTATTTCCGTAGATTAGCTTGGCAACATAAGCCTACACATTATCTTCTTTATTTTTTTCCTTTTCCCTCTGAAGCTTTCCACTCATTATCTTACTAAGACACCTTTTCTGCAAAACTAGTTCAAAACCCTTGTCAATGTATTCATATAAAAAATCCTATTTGTTTTACATGGTCCAAAAATAGCTGTCATACCTGATGCATGAAATCTCAAAATTCCAAAACAATAATACTGAGACAATTTTCTCCACATTAGAAATGACAAACCTTGGTGACAAAAGACAACATAGGATCCACAACTAGCTTAGTAACCAACATAATAAACTCCTCGCATGTAGCTTTGAGGCTTCTCTCTAATTCCTGAAACGAAAATGAATTTTCAACTGCATATTACCCCTAACAAGATGTAATTCAACATGTTTGACGATAAACATAATTGCTTGGTTAGAAAAGAGAGATGTTAAAAGTAAACAAACTCAAAATGATCAAATTCTAGTATAAAATATCGTTCCAAAATCACAATACTAAAGAAGTGGTAATCAATACTCAACTAAATTACAAATCTTAATGTAGAAATGTAACGAAAAATTCTTTACAACCCGCCTACAGCAGGAAGTTATGGCCATGTACCAGAACCTTCTTTCTGACTTTGGCTGACAAGATATTCTGCTCCGAATAGACAGAACCTTTAATTAAATGCACAGCATTCGAATACAATCAAACAAGAAAATCTGCAGAAAGCAGATCTGCAGCTAGAAAATACAACATTTATCTATGTCAATCCAAATTCATATAAGTCAACTCCAAAATCCATCTTGATTTGGAAGCATGACTGGCACAGGACAGGTAAACAGCAGAAATCATTTTACGGATAAGCACTATTAAATGACTAGGCATTAGAATACCTTCTTGGCATCAATTTGACTTTCCAAAACTCGTGGGGAGAGTGTTCTTGCCAAGGAAGTTGATCTTGACCAATCAAATAAAGAGGCCTGACCTCTAAGAATCCGTCTCAAATGTTCCTGGAAATGGTTTAATTAAAGATGATTACTAACATCACCAGACACAAGAATACTTAGGATCTTTCTGAGTGAGAAAAAGATCAGTTAAAATATTTATGCAAATGCCAGATTATAAATATATCAGACTACATAATAGAGGTAATGTCCACTCAACAATGATTGTGCATGTCCTCATACTCTAAATAATTTTAAAAAAAAATTGAAAGTTCTAGAATCCAGCAATATCTTATTCTCATGATTTTTATTTCAAGAAATCTTGGAAGTCATTATATTTACTTTGGGAAGTGTTCTAAATTACATTTTAAGTGACTGTTTACTGTTTTTGTTTCCAATGAATCAAAGCACCCAATACACTTAGCCTTTGACATAATGTCTCAGACCTTGAAGTGTAAAATAATGATGTTTCTCCGTAGACTAGGAACACCATGCACTCCCAAAGCATGTGCCATTTAAGCTCTAATGTCATTTTAAAAGGGAATAGGCATATTTCTTTTCTTCCAAAGCATCATCTTGGTTGAATGAGAAAAACTCACAAGGGTTGCACAAGAATTGCGGTGACAAGAACTTAAATGAACAATTACCAGATGCTAGTTCATTGTCTATTGCAGAGAAATCCTCGGATATCTAAAAAAGGTGCTCACAATTTTTTTTTTGTTTTCCGTGCGCAAATCAGCTATGATAATGGGCTTTAAAATTGGTAAATTGAGCACAGAAACTCAACTAGTAAAGGCATTAGCTTCAATGGTTTCAGGCTAGAGAAACTAACCAGCAAATGAGAGAAGTCAAGCTCTTTGTGTGTGACTGAGAATTCTATGTCAAAGGGCGCAATCTGAACAGTAAGTTCTTTCATAAGTAAACATAGAGATATATTAACTCCGATTATAATCAATGGTTTGGTTAAAGAGAAATCAGAACCTGCTCTCTGAGGATCAGAAGATGCTTTACTAGAAAAAGTTGCCCATCCATTGTGGATGATCTTTTAGCAATTACTTTGCTAGCTTTCTGTTACAAATAAAAGAAATGACAATATTTGACCAATAGATGCATTAACAAATTAACTCGAAAAAGATAATAATAAGGCCAAGCCAAGATCAAGATTACATTGCCAAGAATCAGTGAAGAATAAGGGAGTCAACATATAGATAAACAAAAAGATGTGAAGTGGGACAGCATTTGAGTGAAATCATTTTCTAACAGAAGCCAAATTTTGAAACTGTAGCACAGGTTGAGAGTTCTGGATTCTAATTTTTTTCTCCCTCCCCTTCCCAATATCCAAAAACAAGAATAGAAATGCTTAACCACTCACCTGGATGGATGAAGAGCAAACTTCAACTGCTTCCTGGTAGAAAAATGTGTGAATAAAAATATGAACATACTAAAACGTAGTTGTCATAGATTAATAAAAAGGAGAAAGACTACTTGAATACCTGAGCCAACCCAGTAAAAACTGCTTGCTCTAGACAACGATAGAGCTTTGACAAACAGGATATTGTTTTCTCGAGTGGAGGGTACCAAGACCTGGAAACATCTGGGGGGGTTTGATCACTCTGTAGTTAGATATCAAGGGAGAGAAATTATTAAAAATAGTTCAATCTATATCAAGTAACAGAAATATATCAGCAAGCTACAAGACCATAAATCCAAAATGAAGAGGTTGTTGAAACCATGTTTAGATATTGATACAGAATTGCACAACTAATCCTTGCAGTCAATATAAACTCCATGCGAAAGACAAAAAATATAAATATTATGTTCCATAGTAAGCTGATTTACAATTTCCATCAAGGTATATTAAAATAAAAACTAAAAGTAAAGAAAAAAATAAGATGAAACAAGTTCAGATATCCTCATATACTCTGGTAGACCATCACACAAAAATAAAAGAAAAGAAAAGCAAGGCAGAAGAACTTACAGATGATACTTCCAACTTTGTCTCAGTTGATTGCTCCAGCTTGGCAGGATAGTCTAGATCTTCATCCAGTGGAAGATAATTTGCAATCTAGGAAGGAAACAAGCATAGATCACTAGATACCAAAAAAAGTGGTTTCTCCACTGTTACTGCAAGGATAATTCAAGCAATTAAATAGATAACTTTTATAATGAATCAGATAATCCAAACATAAAGAGAACTTAAATCAATTTTTTTGTTTTTTTTCCCTTTGGTAACAAACATAAATTTATTAGTCATTAGCATGAAGTTAAAATTGATAAGCAATCAGGAAGTGCTTTGTAACCACAATATAAACAAATCACAAACACAACACATTTTTCCAGCCACGAACAATTAGGGATCATTTTCACGTCTTTAAACTACTTAGACAGAGAAACCATAAGAAGCCAAATATTTAACACTATCTAACAAATAACTAATCATTTGTTAGTTTCCCTCGAGAATTCTAGAATTTCTTTATGTTGATACAGCTATCAAAATAACTAAGAGTGCGTTTGATTGCGATCATGAAATTTGTATGAAAAGAAAATAAATTCTAGGCAATTAAATTGCCTAAAACTTATTTGTATGGAAATTATTATCTAAATGTGTTTTGATTGATTTAGTTTTCAACCTAGAAAATATTATACTCGTCTATTTTTTATTGGCGCATAGATAAGATAGAGTGAATAAATAAGAGAGAAAGAAAGAGCGAATTACCTGGAAAATAAAAAACATTCCACCCTAAAGATGTTTTCCTTGTTTTTGAGGAAAATATGATCATATGACCAAAAGTTAAAAAATATTTTCTATGGAAAAAGTATCAATCAAGCATCCCAAAAATAGGAATTTAAGTGAAAAATGACATTTTTATGAAAAATAAAAACAATAAAACACTCTATAAAGACATTGCAATAAACCTCGTATTACTATCTTCACTTTTAGGGTGCCAGATTGATAGTTTGGGGAATATGGGTGATAGAACGTAATGAAGTCATGAAATTTTAAGCTTTAAAAAGCTTTTCCAAACATGCTCTAAATGTTTATATTCTGAACTCAGCCTCCTGTGCCAAGAGCTTCTTTTCAATTATGTTCAATTTCCATCAGGAACTGGCAAAAATGTCTAGAGCAATTAACGGAATCCGTCAAACAGTAGAAAATGCAATTTCTATTACATGGAATCTTGGTACTTGATAACATCCATTGTATTCAAATTGAATTTCTCGCAGATTTTTTTAATACTACATTTACTAAGACCATTGACATCATCGTGGTGAATAACGTCATCAAGTTCCTTGGACGGGTCAAAAACCTAGACAGAAAATACAAAAGTACGTCAGAATGCGAAAATTATTAAATAAAAAATCGTGATAAGCTCATGTATTGACATGGAAATCATGGAGATTGTGAGTACCCAAATTAATCAAATTAAAAATTATGAGAATATTAGGTGCTAGACTATTTATTAAAAAAATAAAAATAAATAA